>LIEC01011042.1:54338-75785 GCA_001925005.1 Drosera capensis | reverse complement strand
CATGCTTATCAACAATAGTCGGAATGCCTTAGAAGCACATAGTCTTATGCATTTGAAGTCGGAGCTTCCTAACGAAGTTAGAAAATGCTCCTCCATGATCACAGAAATGCAAACGTATTACATATAAGTCGATATCGTGATAGCTAGATTTACTCATCCAGGCAAGAAACACGAGGCATTTAGTTTCGGGAAAATTGGAACATTTGTACAAGTCGAGTTTCTCTATATGCACAGGGATTCAAGTCACAAACACGTTTTTTAGAGCTCCTTCCCTGAATGATCCCAAGGAACTGTTCATTTCACACAACTCGAGTACTGCTAGTAAAAAAATGTGGAGAAAACAGAGAGGGGCCTGCAACTGCACTGCACTGCACTACTGTGAGTCTCTGCCTCTCTCTATAATGGCGTGTTATTGTCCTCTTTGAGGCCCATCGCCTTGCCCCTTAAAAGAAAAGAACGATAACTCTGTTAATTTTGTCAATATATAAAATCAAAAAGATGGTGTCACAAAACTTTAAGATAAGAACTTCATGCCATGAAAACCCTACTAATAATGTTAGGGGGTTTCCTGTTGTCGGTGAAGTTTTTGTTTTGCGAGTGAAACCGTATATACATCGTCTCATCTCTAATATATATGTCCACTTAAACATAAAACATTTGTCTAAACATAAATCTGAAGGGTAATCCCTTCACTTCATATCCGTACCACAAAACCCCGAATTCCCGATTGCCCTAATAAATTCGTCAAAGATCTCCACAAGATCTTGCTTTCTCCCTCATGGGGTTTTGATGATTTTAATGGGTTTGTATTGCATCATCATAATCTCATTGCCCTTTTACTCTACCTCATAGTACAACACCATGGTGCTGACATGGTACTACCCTGCGTGGAAACAGTGTTTTTTCTCTTGCTTAGAGTACCCTTTGGATTCTTTGCTGCAAGGAGGAGCCCAGACTGTGGCTTTGCCTTTTTCTTTGCCCATCACATGAGCCAATTTTGTCCAAATTTGATCATAAAGGTGTGCCCTTTTCCCCAAAGAATAACACTGTGGTGTGATGCATAGTTATGTGGTAATCTAATAAGCAACAACCTTTTTATACCGAATCGGTCACAGTATAGTATCGTTGTATTGAATCGTAACTTAATACTTTGAATAAGTATTGATGGTTATGCCTCAATGGGTTTTATATATCGTTGTATTGAATCGTAACTTAATACTTTGAATAAGTATTGATGGTTATGCCTCAATGGGTTTTATATGCAAGGGAAATTGTGCATCTCTTTTACGTGTGAAACTGGATAGATATCGAACGATGGATGTGGATCATTTGTAGTTGTACAATGCACACATCACGTTTTGCGGAACATACGTGGAAACTCTTGTATGAGGTATTTCCCCTCTTCACTACTTCTTGTCCTCTTCTTGGTGCATGTTGCAATGTACTGTCCTCTACTACACCTGCCATGATGAACAAGAACTTGGTTACATAGGAAAGAGAGAGTCAGAGAGAATACAGATATTTAGATTGTGATGATTGCAGTGAAGGGTTGCAGATAATGAGAGGTGAGGAGGATAAAAGGGTGAATTTTGGGAGAGAGAGTGAGAGGATGGGTTGGGCCTGCCCTGCCTGCCTGCAACAGAAATGAGCGGAACTGCTTCAAGCAATGTTTTTCTCCTTTTTGCCTCTCTCTCATCTCTCTTTTTCTTTTCTCATCTGTGCCATTCTCCTTGTTTTTACTCACTTTTGTGGTTTTGCTCCGATTCTTTCAAGCCATTTCTCTCACTCTGTATTCCTTTGCTGAAATGGGTCCATTCTTTGTCTCTCTTCTCCTTTACAGAACCCTTTTCATGGCTTTTTGATGCACTTGTTTCTTCTTTTTATGAGATCTCTGAACTGGGGTTCTTTTATTTGAGACAGATTTGTGTTTTTTTGGCTTTGTATTCTTGGAGGAAGGGAAGTGATGAATGAGTGAGGTGAAAAAGGTGGAGTTTTTGAACTTGATTGGCTCTAGAAATCAAAGGAAAAAACATTACTACCATATTGTTTCCTCTTCTGTGTTTGTGAGCTAATTTGACCTTCATTATCAAATTGGGTCTTTATTAGTTTGTGGGATTTGAGAAAGGTAGGCATGTTTGAACAGTGTTGTGCTCCTAGCTTTTCTGTCATGTTCTTTTTTATATTGTGAAAGTGGAAACCTCTTTCCCCTCATTTCACAGTTTTTTCTTTGGCTTTTCTTGTTTACTGTTTTGGGTGAAAGGGTAAGCCAATGATTTCTTGTTTTGGTTCCTCTTAGGAAACCCATTTGGTCCCAATTTCAGTATAAAAGATAACCTATCTCATCATCACACCCATGAAAGTTTTTATACATTTCTGGTTCTGTTTTGAGAGGAGTTCAAATCAGGCAACTTGGACATCATTTTCTCCATACCCATTTGGCCTTTTGACAAGGTGTAATATGAGATGCAAAAAAGGTTTGTTCTTTGTCAAATGATATTATATTCAGCTATTGTCTTTGTTTTATGCTACCCATGATGCAATCTTCTATTCAGATAAGATTAATTATTAATTAATTGAAATTTTCACCTACCCAGGTGTTCCAGATTGTTCCCATTCGTGGATTTGTTTATCCTCTTCTCTGTTGCATTTGTTGGATACTATTTGTGTTTGGTCTTCTCCAATCTTGCAAATTTTCCCCTTTATTATCCTGTTTGCCCATGAATGAATGTATCCCTTTTGCATCTGTGTGTTACTGTTGATGGGGAAGATCCAAATCCATGGGAGAGTATGAAGTCAATATTAGAATAGGCTGTCAATGACTGTTCATCTTTTCTTTGCTGGAACCAAAAGCCTAGGCTGTTGATAGATGCAGATGCTATTTTTACTCTTTGTGTTGTTGGCTGCTGTTTTGAGTTCGGTTTATGTTGCCTTCTTGGGTCCATGCACATGATGGCTTCGGACTGATTCGAGTACTTTGTCTGGAGCTAATCCAGATTGACATACCTTCCTATAATCCTGATTGACATGATAGTATCCGTTCCGTCGCCTTGATCGTCCATCGTCGCCGGTCATCATCTTAATTTTTTTCCTTGATAGTTGCTGATGCAAATAAGGAAGTCTGAGGTGTCTGGACTCTGGATGGAGTCAATGTTATGTTTCTCATTTTTCTACAGCTTGTTTCAATATATGAAACATAAGCAAACATCATGAATTTCGTTCTTTTCCATGATGTACAGGCAGCTGGAATATGAAATGCTTCATCCTTGGCCTCAGACTAGAGCTTTGATGTCTTCCAAGTGGTTATTATTTTTTGTATAGAGCATGCTGAGGCTTCTAATGCAACGTAGGATGGTTTCAGATTAACGGCTTCTGTTATAATTAGCTGACCATAATCCAGCAGTTGAGATTAGAATAACATTCCTCTGCAATTCTCGGACCACAATTGATTCGTGATGGAAGGGTTTCTTTCTCAAGAATTCACAGATTCACTTGTTCGGTCGACCATGTATGATATGAGTGGCCGGGATTCACTTATGGTTGGACTGCCTTTGCTCACTAGTTTTCACGGGGAAACCATGCAAGCTCTCAATTCCCATAATGGAGAAAGTCTCAGCCCCACTGGGTGGTTAATAAACGGCGATGCCATTATAGGACGAGGTCCGACTATGGATTTCCTGCCAGCAGGAAGCTCAGATACACTTTGTCATAGACAAATTCATGATCTTTGCCTGGGATCATGCCCGCTAACAGCAGGCGAAGGAAATAACTTTGGAATGCCTTTGCAACAAGGTATTCCTCAAGAATACTCAAGGGATTTCGTTTCAAACAGTTGTGCCACCTCCTCAAGTTCCGTGGCTCTAGCATCTCTAAACTGTGGGTATGGTGGGTTTTCTGATTATTCGAATGGCAAATGGGGTCTAAACAAGTTTCTGTTTCAGCCGGAATTCAGCTGGAAATCAGGGTTCCAACCTATCCAGTTCAGTGAAGCCCTGAATCCAAATGGGTGGCTACCAGCAAACGATGCTAGTATGTGCTCCAATCATCCTTGCGGATCGTCTAATCCCAGTAATGGGCTTTCGCGTAGTCTAGCTACTAATGGGCAACCAGTTATCTGTGGCGCTAGTTATGGCACTCAATGTTCTGATACTAGTTCTGGTAGTGGTAGGGAGCTTTCTCTAAGCTTTGGTTCAAGTAGCAAATCTGCTGAGTGTTCTCAGTTAATACTAGGCTCCAGATATCTGCATGTGGTGCAGAAAATTCTTTCTGAAGTTGTGAGCTATTCACTTGGAAGCGTGGATCCGAGTAGTTGCAATTTTTCAGGATTGTTGGGTTCTGGCGCTAACGTGTCTCAAAGTGTGGACGGCTCGCTTGATGCTCCAGTAGAGTCTCCATTAGGGAGACAAGAAGTTGAAATCAAGAAGTCACAGCTACTATCACTACTGCAAATGGTAGGATCATGCAACAAAAGTTTATTGATTTTTCAAGTACACTTTCAAGTTATTTTATATGGTGAATAAAAAAACTTCAGAATCAGTTTAGAGTACGCTTTTATGTACCATATATCTTTGCTTATACTCCATGGACGCTTTATCTTGACATAATCAATGTGGCTCTCTAGTGTGATGGAGAATGTATGAGTTTCTGTACCAGTGATCAACATCGATAACCTGCAGTGAAAGTGAGAAATTGCTGGAACTGGATTTTTATGCCATTTGCTTAATGCAGGTTGATGACCAGTACAATCAATGTCTAGATGAGATCCATACAGTTATCTCAGCATTCCATGCTGCGACTGAGCTCGACCCTCGTATCCACACCCGCTTTGCTCTTCAAGCAGTCGTCCACTTGTACAAGACGATCAGGAATAAAATCAGCTGTCAGATACTGAGAATGGGTGTTCGTATTGGCGACGGGAGTTGTGAAGAAAATGAAAAATCTTTCGAGAAATCTTTTGTTCAAAAGCAATGGGCTCTCCATCAACTGAAGAGGAAAGATGAGCAACTATGGAGGCCACAGAGAGGCTTGCCAGAGAAATCGGTTTCAGTTCTACGAGCATGGATGTTTCAGAACTTCCTTCATCCGTGAGTTTCTTAATCAAATTATGCATATGTTTGTAAAATGAAGTTGCCAGCAGCTGATTAGTGATGCTAAGTTTTAAGCGCCTTTCCGGGGTAAGGCATGATTACTCGGTAATGATATTGCTGCTGCCAACATGTTAAAAGGGCATTGATCTTAGTTGATGAGTAGAATAAATATCCGGTTTCTTATTACTTCACTTGTTTCCCACTTTAACTTTCATCATTAAACTTGTTGATCCACTCATGCTATAAGCATTTTGATCATACTGCTTTGAAATTTCAGATACCCCAAAGATGCAGAGAAGCACTTGTTGGCTATCAAAAGTGGATTGACTCGCAGTCAGGTACTTAAAGCCTTTTTTTTATAATGTTTTTGCATAACTGTGAACTCATGCACATGAATGTTTATATCCTCAGCTAAGTGCTATGCTAAACATGTGGAGTACAGTACTTCAGTTTTCTGTTGAACTATTGTCCCTCCGTTTTGAAGTTAAACCTTGGTGCAGTAAACTGTCTAGCATGGTGATTGTTACAGAGACTATGCGACAGTTGCAAGGGAGCGTCCATGAGAATTTTTGTTATGGTGGGAAACGATGGAGAATGTGTGTTTGGTGTTTGGTGCTTTGTGACGGAATTACCTGGTCATTGTTGTTCTCAGTGTTTGGTTCTTTGTGTTAGCAAAATACATCATTAGAATTGTCGGTGTAGTGAGAGGGGGGCTTATAGCAGGTTTCGGCTATTATCCAAACTGGGTCATGACTTTATGTTTGTGCATGAACATAGGTATCCAACTGGTTCATAAACGCTCGGGTTCGCCTGTGGAAACCCCTGATAGAGGAGATGTACACGGAGCTAAACCGCAAGAAAGGTCGACAAGGTGAGAAGGCGGCCGAGGATACCAACTCCAGAGGGAACCCGAGCATCTACAATCAAAGATTCGACGACACGAGTGGCTAGCTAGTTTTGCTTATGGTTAACTATTTCGTTAGGGGAAGTCTTTTAGTTGTAGAGAGGGCTGTATTGGTGAGGTTAATTGCTTGTGGTGATTTGAGTACTCTGTTTTGCTGTCGATGAACTACCAAGTGTAATGTACTCTGTCGAGCATTGATGCAAGTCAGTTGATTTTCTTTAAGGTGTAAATAAAGCAGCAGAAAGCGCACCTTGCGGTGTGTAGAATGTGTATTAACCATTTGGGTTTGCATTCTTCTTACAAGTTCACGCTTTTGCCTCTCCTTGATAGATATATCCTTCACCATACAGCCAACAAGTACACTATTGGAACAAAGAATGTCTAGAGCAAACCCTTTTCCAAGTTATATCTGTTCGTTTATAACACATTCCCTAGATTTGTTCAATATAAATTGTACTAACATTTATATACAATCACATAAAAAGTTTTTAATGTTATGAATCGTTCACAAGAAAATAAAGCATAATTTTACATAAAATTATTATAAAATATTAATGATTTTTTGAATTGTATTCTTCAATCCTATATCGTTGGTATAATTTTATTGTTGTTAACACGAATAGCAAAACTATTAAAAATACGTGTTTAATAATGTAATTAATATTGAATGTTATAATTTATATAAGACGATGAAATAATAATATAATTAATGTTGAATGTTATCATTTATATGGAAAGACGAATGTATATATTCACTTAATGTTGAATGTTATCATTTATATGGAAAGGCGAAAGTATATATTCACTTCATCCGATATAAATTGTAACGCTTATTAATTAAATCATTTTAAATAAATTATAATATTTTTCTTAGTTTATAACCTTTTTCATATGAAACTATCAAATTATACATATAAATTATCATTTTGAATAATCAATTATAATTTATATAGAACAAAAAAAATAGTTTTTGAAACTTTCGCTCTTGGGTAGCCAGGCCTATACTAACCTTAAAGAGATACGGGTCCTTACTAACCGTAAGATACGGGGCGTCCAAGGATAGGCTTGTGAGAAAGAAGATTATTATAAAAAGATAAAGATATATAAATATATCTTTTTATAACAATTTACGTTTTAGGTAAATGTCACGATCTCCTCGTGCTCAAATGTTGTTGATTTTAGGTAAAGTCATTATTTTGCAATCTGCACCACAAGGAGAAGTGTCTTGTCAAGTTAGACTGTACTGTACCTTCACCGACCATAGGTCAAAGCTACAAATGAGAGTATGAGTTATGAGTGTCACGTGTGGAAATTTTTAAAAAATAGACACGTAAATTATAAAATATAATTTATAATCCATGTAAATAATTATAACCCAACTCAAATATCACGCAGTTATAATATAATCGGTTGGGATAATATCCAAAATCCACAAGCTTTTTTCCGAATTTTGATCACTATTGTTGACACATGATTTCTAAAAACAAATTCAAAAATACAAACAACAAAACAATATAAGTGAACACAAATCATGACCGTCATGATCAAAGAAAACTTATAATACAAAGAAAATAACATTAACTAATTAAACGTTATCACGATGAGTCAAATAAATAGAATATTTAGAATATCAAATTAATACAAAATAAACATCAAATCCGTTAATCTGAACAAATGATCATAAAACAGGTATAAGTTTTCATACTGACTCATTCCAAATGTCTTTTTTGCCAAAAACACATCAATGTCCACATAATGTGTGATATGTCCAAAAATCATGAACTTGGTTATATCAAAAGATAACAAAATATTTTAATCCGTTAATTTTTTTGTCATTATAATAAAAACATTTAATCAAATAAATGATCTGATTTATATCATGGATACCTAATAATATAATTTATAAATCTAAAAAATCCAACAAATAACAAAGATAGATTACAATAAGGATACAATAAAAATATCATGAGCCAAATGAAAAAGGATACAATAAGAAATTAGTGACCGATCGAAAAAAAAAAGTCATGATAATCAGTATCCATTAAATCGTGAGATGATGATGTGGAGTAGTATGTACTAACCTTACTTCCTCTGCTGCCGTCCCCCTGAACTTCCCTGTTGTTTCTCTTTCCAATAAGTCTATAAACCCTAATATCATTTATATATCGGTAAAAGGAACAGTAATAGAAACTGTTCATGGACAAATCTCATTATTTTTAAAATTCAAAACAATTTGAACTTATTTTTACCTATTGTTATTGCTCATGAATAATTTATGCTGCTGTTTTATTTTTTCGTTTATATATATATATAGAGCACCCAGTCATGTTTCTATTTTCTTTCTTTTTATTTCCAGGTATATGCACGATGTCATCCCATTGGTCTCGACCGATAACTTGGGAGGTGAAACTCCCTGATTTATTTCCAGTATTATCTCTTTTGAGCAATAAAGAATCTAATTATCCAAACATATATTATTTCGGTTTCAAATTATTTATAACAGTTTGAAAAACATACATCTGGAGACAAAATTTGATTCGTGTCCTCGGATAATCAAATATCATTTTTGAAAAAATTATCATAAAATATTAATTATAATTTAAATTATATACTTCAAGTTAGAAATTTAATTTTCTTGTAATATTAACATAATAATCATTTTTTCTCAAAATACATATTAAATAATATAATAATTAAAAATATTATATTTAATATTGATTGAAAGGAGTAACTCTCAATCTCCTAACCAATTTTCCATCAAATTTAACTCAGTCACATGATGTTTAACTCCATTCAATATTGACCTCTAAGATTCTAATATCAATAATAAATCAGTTTCATAAGGGTATCAACCATCAACCATCCCGATCAAATTTATTTTTTTAATATAATTTTTTTTTTCAGGGTGTCACAATGAGACTAATATAATGTGAGAGCGCTATGTGTCACTGCGCTCCATTGAATCTATTTATCCCATGTGAACAGTCAGGGTATGACCTTGGCAAGTTGGGTGCATGTGTTGTCCCTGAGACAATTGATCATTGAGTCGTACTGATCTTTACTTTAAAGGGAAAAGATGATCATTATCCCGTGAACCAATGTTCAATTTTTTGTTTTTCCAGTCAGATTTGTTATGACTTGCAAGTCACGTATGTTCATTTTGCTGACTTTCTCCGTTTAATCACCCATGAGATCATCGAGGTATGAATTGTTAAGAGTTAATCGAAAACAAATGATATTATTGTATTTAAATCATTGACTATTTATGTTATTGGAGTTCATAAGTTTTGATTATGAACAATGTACAAAGTCTTTCGTCTCTAGAAATCAACGCAATTGAATTAGAAATATCATCAAATCAATTCATTTTTATAATTAATCCACGAATATCAGCGCCAAATATTTGTAGGCTGAAATCAGTGCCACTAACTCTATATGATCCCTTCTTCAACATTAAACCCCGTTTAAGACCCATCATTATCGACGCCCAGTCTCGTTGTTATCCAATTTAAGACCACCAAGACAAAACACAAATGACGGAATCGAAAACAAAAAACGACACCGTGTAATGCACATCTCCAAACTCAAAATATAAAATGTAATTTTTGTTGAGTCTGAAAAGTTCTTTAAATAAATATATATATATAATATATAAAAGGACCCACACATATTTTGCCTTTTTCCTTCCTCCTTTTCCTTGTACGAATCATCTTCCTCTTTTTTATTCTCTAAAACATTATCTTTCTATCTTTTTTTCTTGACTCCCATAAAAATAAATCTCAGACATCACACCACAACTCATCGCCGCATCGCCGCGTCGTCGCTGGAGAATCTCACAACCCCCGCCGACGATGAAGATTCCGATCGGAATCTTCGCCGATTGAGTCTCCATTTTCATGGATTACGACATGTCATCTGTGAGCATCGAATCGAAACCATTTCCATCATCTCTATTGTTTTTGATTCTCCATTTTGTGATTTTGTTGTTGTTGTTGTTGTGAAATTGCAGAGATTGAGTTCGCTGACGATCGGCGAACGGCTATGCGCGGCGTGTTTTCCGTTCATCGCGATAATCGAGGCGTTGATATTTGCCGTGAGCAAGTGCATCGAGCATCATAATCATCATTCGTCTCCTAATCAGATCAGGGAAAAAGCTTTGAGATTCTGTGATCTCACGCAGCTTGCCGGCGGATCTCCTTGTGCGTATCTGATTGATTCCTCATCGAAGTCTGGATTTTGTTTGATATGATTAGTTGCTGATATTTGATAATGTTGGTGATTCATAAAATTAGTTATATTTGATTATTGTGTTGATTATTTGATGATATTAGATAGTATAATTGATGATATGAATGATGCTCAATTATTAGTGCTGTTGTTGAGGCCGACAGTTGGGAATGAAAATGAGTTGAAGGCTGGGTGAGGCTTCATGATATTAGATAGTATAATTGACGACATGAATGATGCTCAATTATTAGTGCTGTTGTTGAGGCCGACAGCTGGGAATGAAAATGAGTGGGAGGCTGGGTGAGGCTTCATGACTTGCCAATGTTTTTGATTTTTTTTTTCTTTGTTTGTTGTTTGTTTTGTCAGTGGTCCTAGATATTCGATACCCCATTGGTTAACGTTTGTGCAATCGTTTTCGTATACGATTCTGTCAAAAAAAACGTGAGTCAAATGTACAGAAGAATTCAGTGGTGAATGAGAGAAGTTTTTTTTAGCTAAATTGGTAAATTTAGGAAGTAGAATTATAGTTTTGGTAGAAGAACATGTGTTGTGGTGTAAGGGGTTGGTGCCGCAGATGATGGATTGGGCATTGCCTGGCGGTGTCTCAGAGGGGCGTGATGAGATTCATATTAGTCAGGTGAGCTAAAGTCGTTTGTGCCGGAACTTGCGCCCTTGAAGGTAAATGGGTTAACCAAATCATGGGGCAGTAAATCATTCTAAAGCAATTTATGTGATTTAAGATGAAGTGTGTCTGTGCTGTGCAATATATCTGGAGATCATAATTGTTTTAAGTTTTTGCTTGTTCATTTTTTATTGACTTGAATAAAGTGTTGATATCTGCAGTTACCTTAAATGAGGTGGAGGCGTTATATGAGTTATTCAAGAAATTAAGTAGTTCGATCATCGATGATGGACTAATTCATAAGGTATTCCAGTCGTTTTTTCCCCCACAAAAATGATATGAGTGCATCTAGGATCCTGATGATTGGTCCAGAGATTTATTTTCTGCTAATTTTTGTGTGGCTTACTTCTGCATTATCCTGTGCTTTTGCTATCTTTTCTGTACAGGAGGAACTCCAATTAGCCCTATTCAAGGCCCCATCTGGCGAGAATCTTTTCCTTGACAGGGTAATCACTTCTCGCTTTTAGTCTCAGAATCTTATTGCTCATGGCATGAGGCTCATTTTGGTTCATGATGTACTGGCTAATGTTGATAAATAGGTGGTTACTTTTGTTAGCTAATAAGATTAATTTGCAGAATTGAGGGGATAATGTTTCTGCAGCGTCACAATATTTGCTTTGCTTCACTGGGAAACAAAGATTTCCAAACCTTAGCAAGAAAGCACGTACCAAGTGTGATGTTTCCCCCCCTCTTTTTTGCTCTTATTTTCCCCGACAGCGGCATCAAGTTTTTGAGCACATTATGAAGTGAATGAGAACTAGCATTGCTTTCACTATTTTCAGCTAATTCCAACACATTTCAAAAAGTAGAACTACTTCCTTTTCTACATTCTCATTGCTTCTACCATCATGCCAGACTCCATGCCAAAAATATAAGGACACCAAAATATCTATGCTATCAAGACTTTACTCCTGCTAAAAGAAGAGTGTTGATTAAGGTTATCGACTTGATTTAAAAATGCTGGGTGCACTCTATTGCCTGAAACCTTGTTTCTACTTAAGTTTGTTATCTAAATCACATAGAGACAGGTCAATCTTTATATTTTTGTCAAAGGTATCCTTTTATTTCATCATGGTCTGCTTGATGATAACCAGTTCATATAGCTGACACATCTATTACAGGTGTTTGATGTCTTCGATGAGAAGAAAAATGGCGTAATTGAGTTTGAAGAATTTATCCACGCACTCAGTGTTTTTCATCCTGCAGCCCCGATTCAAGACAAAATTGACTGTGGGTTAAACATCATCATCCCTTTTTTTTATGTTAGCCATTAGTTATTGTTACCATCAGAAGTTGGATTTTTACATGATATTCCTTTCTTTATGGTTTCTTGCAGTTGCATTCAGGCTTTATGATTTGAGGCAAACTGGGTTTATTGAGCGTGAAGAAGTAAGTCGATCACTGAGTCCTCGTTCCTGTGAGTATCAATGGTCCTTGATTTTTCCTACTTGAATTTTAAGAAATGCCATGGTGATAGGTAAAGCAAATGGTAATTGCCATTTTGTCCGAATCAGGGTTGGGTCTGTCTGATGATCTTCTAGAGACCATAATCGACAAGGTATTTTTTCCTGTGGACACACAAACCTTCCTTTGCACATGGTGAATGCTTTTTCCCTCTCCCATTTGACATCCCTCTTCAGACATTTGCAGATGCAGATATGGACGGAGATGGAAAGATCAGCAAGGAAGAGTGGATAGTGTTTGTGATGCGTAATCCGAGCCTTCTTAGAAACATGACTCTCCAGTATTTGAGGTTTGCATCCTTCTCCAAAGTTTTCCTATTATCAAGAACGTAAACCAACCCTTTTTCTTTTTCTTTTTTAATCTCATCTATGTCTTGTTCTTCCCGGGAATATGACTAATTTGCCATTGACTGCACCCGCTACTTAACTGTTGCAAAAGGAGCGATTCATATTCTGTTATTGAATTCTTTAGGGATGTCACAACGGTGTTTCCAAGTTTTATTTTCAACACCGAACTCGAAGAATGAGTGAGCATCCTAAATGCTTACATGGCCTAATGGATCTCCACTCGCACGAGAGTGGAGGTATCTGCTCGATGCCTACGACTAGCAGGCTTAAGCATTGGATATTTGTGAAAGAGCAACACACATTTCAATTACAGCGATCTGCTGGAACCTTCGCATGGATTTAAGTACAAGCTTGATGGGTAAACAAGCTTGATTTTTCTGTTTTTGTACAAACTGAACGTGGTTGTGGCTATAGAGGACCTTCAATTCGTTGGTTTCTTCATATTCTTTTTGGGGAGTTTGTTAGTGTGCATTGATTTTATACCAGGAAAGGAAAGATTCTTGGGAAGATTTTATAATAATGATGAATCTTTCTTTTTATGGTATAAAATCAGCTATCCTGTTCGATTTTTTAAATCAGTCACACATTTTCGTTTTTGTAATTGTATAGCTTCATCATGATTGATGTGTAACTCGACTCTTGGGTCAGTGTTAAGTTTCTTCATGGTTCGCATTGGCACGAGCTGGTCTTTCTGCCTTTACTGCAGGATAAATATCATTAATCTAACCTAAGCTTTTTTCGTGTTCTCTCCATGTTGCCTCATCGTGATGTTTGATCACCGAGTTGCGAAAGCGGTCTGAGGGAGACATCCGTTTTCATACCTGCTGTTTTCTCTATTCTTGCGTAGATTTATCGCTCTTTGTGTGGAGAGTTGCTCATCATACTGCACCTTTCACGGAGCTGTAACATATTTTTGACTCGCCAGCGTTCAGAAAGGAACATGCCAATTATTCATGTAGATGAGCATAACCAATTATTCAGGAATCGCAAGCATCGTGGCATCACATTCGAATGCATTGGGCTCGTCTCTGCCCTGTTCAGCGACATGGAAAGATTCCTGCTGTGACTCGTCCAAGTTTGCCTCGATGTTCAACATTACATGGTATTTCTGGTCCCGGACCTCTAGACCTTAAGATCGCTATACTTATTTTAGAAAGAGGTATACTCGAGCACGTTTATTGCTAAACCCTAAGGAAGTAGGGGTAGGTCTCGAGATCAATTGTCGGTTTGGGAAGATCAATCGCAAACCGTCCGTCCGGGAGTGCTGAAGTTATGGGATGGGGATCAAGGGGAATGCCTTCGCCGCCAGATATTGCATAAAGAGCTTCTCATTTTACTGCATCAACGGTGGTTTATTGAACATTATTCCCATCTCGTTATAAAGAAGTCTTCCTCTATCACATAACTTTCACGAGGTAATGGATTGAATACACTTTTTTTCATTGATATTTACATACTTATTTATTTTCTATTTTCTCGCTTGCAAAATAAATACATATAATGTTTGATTTTTTACACTGTTTAGCACGTTTTCTTGAAGGAGTTTTGTTTTTTTTTGTCTCAAATGACAAAACAAATTATCCCGGATTGAAGGGGTTTCATTCCATTCTTATTACGCAACAAAATTATTTACACAATGATACTCTCTTCGTTATAAAAATAGTATGTTGTTGTAAAAGTTATTGGAGGAAAGGTATATGTTAACAAAGAGAAATAAAAAATGAAAATGATGATACTTATCATTAATATTTGTTACTATCTCCATCTCATAACTTAATTTGAGAAGTTTCGTTCTTATCTAAAAAATATAATTTAATTTTTCTATTAACATATAATTATATCATATAATATTTATAATAAATGATTCAAAATTATACATATTCTCAAAATCACACCCGAAATCATATTTTCCCAACTATAGAATTTCGATCCCTTTCCCATTACCCCCTCTCTCCTTCCTCCTCCTCCCCGCCGCCGGACCGTCTCCCCTCACTCGTCCGAAGCCACCACGTCGCGGCCGCCTATGAGATCCCCAACCACCAAATACCGGCCACAATCCTCATTCTTCCGCCACCATATCCGATCAATTCTATTCGTCTTGACCAAATTCATCTCCTCGACTGGATCTCCACCGATGGCGAGGTTGGTGGTCGGGTGTAATTGAGGGATTTTACAATTATCGGTATCGAATCGGTGGACTATGGTTTTGGGGAAGGTCGAGGCGGGTTTGGATGGTGATGGCGAGATTGAAGAGGTTAGCATTGGTATTGCTAGTTTGAATTGAGATTGAATTGAATTGAATTGAATTGAAGATGATCTAAGGCTCCTGTGATTGTAAAACACAAGACATTCAGATATGCAAGGGAGGTTGCCCTTGTCATATACGAAATAAGTACATGCCTATGTTGACAGTACTTCTCATTTCTGGAGCGCAGTTACGGTAAATCCGGGTTAAAATTTGATTGATTTAGTGTTGATCAAATCGGACGATCAATTTCGATATCAATCTAGCGTTAGGTGCATAAACGTGTGAGATGCTTCGATTGAAGCATGTTTATGCAAGTTTATGGTTGAGTTGAGAATGGTTCACACTAAGTTATGTGAGTTGTGGTGATTATTTAACCTAAGTTCTGTTGCATTTATACATACGTTTTATTTTGTTTTTTCACATGGGTTTTATTTCGTTTTTACATATGTGTTTTGTTCTATTTTTTTTTTACATATGCTCTCTTTCGTTTTTTACATGCTCTTTGTTTTGTTTCAATCGGACCTGTCGAATTATGCGAGTTATGGTAATTATTTAACTATAGTTGTCTTTCATTGTATATGTGCGCTCTGTTTTGTTTTTGTGTATGCACTCGGTTTTGTTTTTTACATGCGTTTTGTTTTGGTTCAATCGGACCTACCATTATGTTTTTATTCATATATTGTTGCTCTGTTTTGTTTTTCTACTATTGCTCTATTTTGTTTGTTCTCTTACTGTCGTTTTTTTCTTTTTGTTTTGTCATTCTATTTTCGTTTGTGATGAGATTTTGGCGCTCTCTTTTGTTTCTTTAAATGAGAAAATTATCGTGTTGAGTGAGGTGTATGTATACTTTTCAGATGCATGTATATTCTTTGGATGAAGAAATCATCATGTGATTTACAAGTTTTCAATGAAGAAATCAATGTATATTGTATGGAAATCATCCCGTTGAAAGAGGTATATGTGTATTCGATTTTTGTTTCGAAGCAGAGCGTCAAAACAAGCTTTTTGTTTCGAAACAGAAGATCAGAACAAATGTTCTGTTTCGAAATTGTCACATAATAACTTGTGCTATAAATAAAAAAAATTATTATCCTGTTTTAAATGAAGGTGTCACTTTAATTCATAATTAAACAGAACGTTTGAACAAAATAAAATAAAACGTCTAAATAAAATTTAAGACAGCACATCTAAACAAAATATAAAATTAAGCTCCTTGAACAAAATAGAAAACATAACGATCATTCCGTTCCACATCTTCTCCATATAATCAACAATCCAATCAAAATCACAAGTACATCATCATTGCACAATCTAAAAAAAAACGACACTTCATTTCTCTCCAGGAAGATAATCCAAAGATCACCATGAGCGCAAAAGAACAACCGACTCATCAATTCTTACAAAATCATCCTTCTCCACAATCCAAAAACAACTAAACATATACATAAACTATGATTACATTCAACATAACAATCCAATCATCCTTAGAATCCTAAACTGAGCAACACAATCCAATTCAATCACGATTCTATTTTCAATTACAATCACTCTGTCGAAAAGTATCGACGATGACGAGGACAAGTTCGGAGACATAGCCGTGGTGTTAGGGTATGAGCATCTCCAGCTCCTCTTCAACCCTTCTTGTCTCCGCATCTTACTCAAAATATTGTCGTCGCCACCTTCAAAGTGTAGCTGGAGACAAAGATGAAAAGGTCGTCGACAAATGGATTGATTCATCGGTTCTCAAGGTGGTGGTCAACGACGAAGGTGGCCAGATGTGGTGGTGGTCAACGGTGGAGGAGTGGTGGTGGCGACGAGAGAAGAAGAGAAGGAGGAGAACGAGAACAAAATTTAAAATTGTAGTTTCTGGGAATTAAGATTCCATATGTATATTTTTGATTTGTTTTTCTTCAACTTTTTATAGTTTTTGGTAATTCTCTTCGTTTATTATCATTAACATTTTACGATATTTTTTTAAAAAATAATATTTAATTATTTTGTAATATCGATCAAAAATATTATCGTAAAAAAATTATTTTTTTTTTAAAAAGGAAAGGAGTAACAAACCTTGGATTTAATCTACACGGAGCAGTATAAGCTAAGAGATAAAAGGAGAAAGAAAATAAGAATGAAAATTTGGTGAGAAGGGCCATTGGGCCCAACAACAAAGGAAAACAACTGCTTTTGATTTTGATTTTTTCTTCTTCTTAAAATGAAAGTTGAACACGATCTTTGCGTTTTAGATAGGAAACATCACCGTTGTCTTCCAGATTCTCTCTCCTAATTTCAAAACCTCTACTCTCTGGCCATACATCCCTAATTAAATTGTTTGTTGGCAATATTTGTCCAAAAAATCCGAGACTTAGCTCCTGGTTCCTTGTCTTGCAAAAGATCAAATTGATCGTCCTGATACTGGAGAGGCCAAGCTTAAATTTCATTTTGAAACCATGATTTCATTCTTGGAAGGAACAACTTACCAGCAAGATAACTTCATTTAACATGACTTACGTGAAAGAGCACACGAAACAACTTATTTTGTCAATACACAATCTAAACATTTACACAACCCGAATAGGACCGGAAGAATACAACGTATACATTATATGTTTTGGAGATCCAATAAATAAGAATGCTACATAAAAACAATGAAGCCATACTTGAGGTTTCACCACCTGAAACTTGCAGCCGGAGTTCGCACCGATCATGGACACGACAGCCGGGAGTAGACGGCCGCGTACTCTAAGTCGAACGACGAAGGTTGGAGGATAGAACTTCTCCGCAAAGAAGAGGCTAATACAACAACCACCTTCCCCCACTCCCTATAGTCCTTGCTTCCATGGAATTTACATTTACTCGACAAAAAGTCGTTTGAAGCATGAGAAACTCAGCAATTGATGCCGCATTGACCTTGTGCAGCGCCTTTTGTTGACTCAGAGGCGAAAGGATTGATCCTCACCCAAAGCAAAGAGAAGATCGAAGCAAGAAGAATGGACCAAACAATGACGATGGTCGGGGTCCTGTTCTGGCGACCCAGCAAACCTTTGAGGAACGGGTAGAGATGAACGATGACCCAAAGGGCGAAGAACAGCTTCCCGAAGAGAGGTCCCCATGACTGGTACCCGCTGTTTATCGCGTAAGAGACTCCAGCAACCACACCGACCATGTTTATGATGAGGACCGTGGTCGGAGGAATGAGGAGGGATGTCCATTTGAAAACATAGAGCTCGGAGAAGTCCCCATCTTCATCCGCTGCCTTGGAGGTGACGGTGAAGTTTGTGTCAATACCAGCAAGCACTTTGAGCAGCCCTTGGAAGACTGCAAAGAGATGAGCTGATGTGCCACCAATGACCCAGAACTGCTCGTTTCTCCACCAGTCCTCAATGCTGACTCCACTCCATCTAAGCTCAAGAATCGCAGTTGCAGCAATGGAGACGAAGAGGAGAATAAACCACATACTAGCATAGTTGCTTATCTGCACATAGCAATGAATGCCGTAAATGCCAAAAATTAGAGAAAATGAAATGGATTTGCAAAGATTAATCTACTTGTTGAATGGGGGAAAAATTAAGAAGAGACTGTAGACACACCGTAGGAATGATAAACTTATTAGTGAGGAGACAGACGGCCGGAAGTATACAGTAAGCAATCAGGGGGATAGACGTCAAGGGGTATACAACAGTATTGATATACGCCAGCCTCTCCAAGAACCTTAATCTCCCACTGTATCCATACCATATGGGACAATGCCTGCTGAGCAGAATCTCGATGGATCCCAAAGCCCACCGAAGCACTTGGTTCAAACGATCAGAAAGATTGAGAGGAGCAGAACCCTTAAAAGCTGGCCGAAGAGGCATGCAATAGATCGAAATCCATCCTCTAGCGTGCATCTTGAAACCGGTCAAAATATCCTCAGTGACTGAGCCATAGATCCATCCAATCTGGAAAAGCAGAATCCTGATTAATATGATGAATAGAGACAGGGTTGATCTATTGACTATCTTAAGCGATATATTGCTGAGATGCTAACCTCTTTACCCCATTCTGTTTTAGCCTCGTAACCGCAACTAATAACATGGATAGCTTCTTTTAGAAGTGTTGCAGGATTCGTTGTAGGTGGAATACCACCCTGTTCCATCAAGGTTGCTGCAATGAACACTGGAGACTGACCAAATCGCTTCTCTAGGCTTGTTTGGGACATCAGTAACGACTTGTCTTTATCATACCCTGTGCGAAGGAGGACAAAGGTTAGCATTCATCAGTATAGATCGTAGTACAGAACTTAAGCCATTCTGTTTGAGGAACTTTTCAGTTTTCAGATTATATAATTGAACTTTCAGAGAAATTCAATGAAGATATAGCTACTCTCAGACTCTGAGCTCCTCACCTTCAAAACCTTCCTCAATGTCTTCCATGTTGAAAATTGGGATATTGGAATCACTTCTTTTCACTGCCCTCTTCCTGTCCATGTACTTCTTGGTTCCGCTCTTCTTCTTTCTCGAGCCGCAACAACTCTTGACAACGATATTCGGCTCTAAATCCTCTTCAGTCAACACAGGATCATATCCATACAACGCTTGCCTATTGAAACAGCACCCAGTACCCACGTAAACTGGACCCTGGATGCCATCCAGTCCCTTCAAGTTGATCTGCGAAGCATGAAAAGGAATAAATGATAATCTAGGGGCTTGCATGTGAAGAAGCAAAGATTGAAGAAATTCACATGGATAGGGGTAAGGGAAACATACGTCGAAGAAGACAATGTTTCGATTAGCATATCGATCGTGCAAGTCAATACCATCAAATCTCTGAGGAAACTGCACATAGCATACTTTCTTTCCGAGGGCGGGATCCATTAAGAAGCACATTGCTTCCTTGAGACATTTACTGTTGTTGAAGTAGTGATCACAATCGACATTAAGAAGGTATGCACCATTGGTCAAGACAGCAGAAACTCGGATCTACACATCATAAATAAATAGCCAGAGACATAAATAAAGAAAAAAAAAATCAATAACCTGCACTGCATAAAAAACTAGGCTTCCAAATCATAAGTAGTCCATCAAAATGCGCATAAAAGGAGGATGGACATGTTTTTTTTTTTTGTTTAAATCTTCAGCAACCAACAGCACGAGTGAATAATTTAGAGCCAATCAGTTGTCTAATTCGAACATGCCTCAAGGCTAGCATTGCATTCTTCAAGCGAAACAAGAAGACAGTTGTAAAAGGCTAAGATAACGAACCAAAGCATTCATTGCACCGGCTTTTTTGTGATGTTGGAAACCAGGTCTCTTCTCACGAGAAACATAAACCAATCTGGGGAGTTCATTTCCATCTGCATCCAGACCTCCACTGTGGCCCAAGAACACCTACATAGTGCATACCCAGAAGGCCAAGGACTTGGGAATTAGTGGAAGAGATAAATTAATAGCACAATCCAAAAAGAAGGAAGTAAGTGCCAAGTGAAAAATACCTGAATCATTCCAGGATGATCTCTGGGGTTATTTCCAGGCCATGATGTACCATCCTGCATTGTCCAACCATCTTCCGGTACCTTTTGTGCCTTTGCAACAAGGGCATTGATACGAATCTTGAACTCTTCATATTCCCTCTGTTTTTAAGAAAAAGAAGAGGGGAAAGAGAGCATGTGATCCATTAGCCATGTCTTATAAATTATACGGATTCATCTTACGCGAATGATGTATAAGATCTCTAGTCATCTATTCTATGTAACTAGAATCATTAAAAGCCACAATATCAGCAATGACAAACATGCATTCTCATACTCCAAAATGAGAGCGATACCTTCATTATCCTGCGTGCTTTGACAAAAGAAGGTTGTATCTTGTCCTTCAAGTAGTCTATCTTCTGAGAAAAATAGAACTCAGGGGCTCGTGGCTCGATGCTATACTTCTTGCAGAAGGGAACCCACTTCCTTGCAAATTCGGAAGTCTCAGAGAGAGCCTCGAATGTCAACATTGCCGAACCATCATCGGAAACATAACAAGACACTTTGTCCACTGGATAGTCCACAGCCAAAATTGACAGCACAGTATTAGCTGTAATAAGCGGCGGCTCTTTGAGAGGGTCAACAGTACTGACAAAGACATCAATAGGAGCTAACTGTGATGGTTCTCCTTCACGGTCGTGCCTACAAATTGATTGGTTGCATCAGAGGTGCGCTACCCTTCATCATAGAGAGCAGAATGAGAAAACAAATGACACATAATTATCACTGATGACAACTATACGAACCTCAGAGCAAGCCTGTCAAGGAACGTCTCACGATTGATAGGGTACCATTTTGGAAATTGATCGAGAAGCCAAGACAATGCAAACCAAATCTCACAAATAACCGATCCCAGCCACAACGGATAGGCGTCATTGACCGGGTGGGTAACACGATATTGCAAAAAGAACCCCAAGATTATAAGACGCAGGATGATCACAGCACGGTAAGGAGTCATATGAGAAGATGGGATGGGAACAATGCG
>LIEC01011042.1:0-54318 GCA_001925005.1 Drosera capensis | reverse complement strand
AGAATACCCTCCACCCATTGATGAACCTCTGCCTCGGTTCTGCAAGAAAACGGTTACTCATATAACCCTATGACACTCCACACAGCAGTGCAAGACATACTCTATAAAAACAGACCTCGAATACATAATCACAGTAAAGCATAACCAAATGAGAGAAGTAGCAATAATCAAATAATAACAATGCCTAAAAATAACTCAACATCTATCTACTGGGCTAACAGGATTCAGCACTTGCATATTTAGATATTGAGAGGGGTTTAGACACCTACATACCAGGCTCCGGTTGGTGGAAGTATTGAATTACTCCAGCAGATGTCCAACCTTTTCCTATTCGAAGTACAGTGGCACAGACAAAATACACACAAACTATGCATATATCTATACAATGAAAATAGATAGAGAATATAGTATTCAAGGAATCAAGCCCAGAAAGGGGAAAAAATGACAGATACAGCAATGCTATAACCAGTTGCAACGAATAATGGGAGAGAAATGTCCAGCCAAAATATCACTATATGGAGGCAACTTACTGTTGGAAGGTGGAAGATCACACTTCGAACCAGAAGATAGTCCCCTAGGCACCAACCAACAAGACTATGGGATGGACAAGGATATAGGACAAGAGAAAATAGCCAATAAGATTCCAAGATAAAACACGAGTATAGGCAACTTAAATTGGCACAAGGTACAGAGTACAAGTTCATCAAAAATGTGAAGATTATAGATCATCAAGGCAGGTAAAAGAGCCTTAGAGCCATGAATGTAAATAGATTGCATTCTGAATCTAAATCAGAAGGCATCAAGGTTCTAGACAGAAATAAAATCCAAGTGAAGAAAGAGGACGGACATGTTTGATATATCACGATTCATGACTCCCTTAAAAGTCTTAAAGTCAGTATTTCATAAACATAAACTGCTCAGTAAGAGGAACTTGGCCTATAAATATTTGAATCAGTGTTGACCATGAGTCACAACTCACAAGAGAAAAAATATGCACTAAGCTCCAAGCTGCAAATCATGCAAAGAGAAAATATGGACATTGAAATACAACAAGGCAAACGATGGCTGAAACAAACTAAAACCTGATAAGGTCTCCTGCAAATAACTCTATACACAGTTCCATTTGATAAAAACAACAGACTACCGGCCTCCAAATGTCATGTCAAGCTTAGCAATAAGAGACGAGATCCAAGGAGACAATTTGCAGATATATCGGAATGATACAACAGCAATACTGAAACAGAAACCATAATTTCTGAAATCACCCCCTTCAATCCACCTCGTTACATAGAGTCCTTACCAGGAACTCACTTAACAGAAACATGACATAATTTGGATAATTCAAGCATGGAGGTTGCGTTGATTCACAAAACTTCATCAAACCTCAATTCAAGCTCATATCTAGAAAACAGGAGTCTGAAACATGACTATAATATTTTGGAATAAACTCCAGTACTTTTACCTGATTGTCCTGACAGCGAATAACGATCCAACAAATCAGTTTAGCTCTCAGAATATAGGGTTCCCACACCAAACATTTATATTAGGCTATTAGCAATTGAGAGACGAATACCATTACCCAAAAATATCTTTGGCGTGAAGTTCTAAGTTACGCAGATACAAATCACACTCCACTCCGTGGTTATTGGTTGAGAAATCCTCGATGAATAACAAGAAACCGCTCACATTTAAACAAGCACAGTGATGTATCTTGTTATCATATTAAGAACAACCACCACCGACATCTATTGTAAAGATAAAAGGATCCAGTTTGCAATTATAAGAACTTGAGAAAAAATGACACGAACGATTCAACATACAGATTCTGAAAATCAATGGATGGTATATGCTGTGAATTCTACCATTGATACCAAATATATGGTGGCACTTATCAAATAATCATTTTCCTACAATCAACCAGGAAGTTCAACTGCAGAGTTAAAACCCAAACCCCAATAACTTCCTAAAGGAAGAAAGATCCAAGGCGAGAACACACTAAATAACAACATTGACAAAACAATCATTGCAGTAAAGAATTATGTACAACTTTACAAAGAAACTATATGTCATGAACTAGCACAGAACCAAGGTCTCACTATAGTCCACTAAGTCCACACTAACAAAGGAGTTCAATAGAAAAAGACTTCAGGATGTCAAGTAGGTGTTGAAGGGGCAGCATTACTTCAAACATTACAAGAACATATAATACAAAGATTGCATTCCAGATCAAAATTTAAATTCATTGGCAATTAAATAACTCATTTGACAAAATTTACAAGATACAACTACTAACGAATTAAATCAAAAGCACAAGTTTTCCCCCTGATTTTAATGTCTTGAGAGTTCTATGAGCAGGCCAACAAAATTAACCACCAACACATCCCCCACCCCCCCTGCCCCCCCAAAAAAAAAAAAGGCCTACACAAAATAATTGGCAGCATTGTGTTCTCATGCCCACTACTGAAATCAAGTAACATCAAAGAATATCTGCAAATTTCACCCTGCAAAGCTTGTGGTTTCTTACTAATCCACCTTTTAACGTTCAAAAGCAGTAGTATACAAAGTGTGGCACCTCAATAATGTTGAAAAATTGTGATTGAAGTGATCATGGTGAATGACAATAATTATCTGATATTTTGACAATAACAATAATGTTCAAACCACTTTGATTGAAGTGATTATGGTGAATGACAATAATTATCTGATATCATGTTTTCGAGATAAAGTACGAAAATCACCTGGATTCAGGTTTAGAATAAAGTGACCAAAATTTCATGCAATTGTAAACAAAAGCAACATCAGAGATTTCGATGCAGTACAACATGGATAAAAACCCAACCGTGTGCTCACATACCTCACTGGTGACTTCCATAACCAACTGTTTAGCAGCTTCAACTTGTTCAGGGGATCCATTTATCTGCACAGTTCTTTCAGTGGATGTATCACCTGGCGGAAGATGCAGTGGGATCACCTGTAAAGAAAGGAGCAAAAGAATAAGTGAAGAATGATGGAGGTGCGGTCAAACATTTACAGATCACCCTCTTCTATATAAGCAATTAGCCAAAACAATAAGACTTGGGGAGGAAAAGAAATGCAATGGAGCATGGTACCAGTAGTGTTCAATGTGATACGTGAAAATGCACAAAAAAGAAACAACATTCAACTAATAAATCGAATCAATAATAAATTTGACAACCACCTGAACTCGAGCTCCCGTCCTAGCCTGTATGCTCTTAATCGTTTCACCACCTTTGCCAATGACCAATCCAACCTGAATAACAGATCAAAATAAGCGAACCAGCGCAAAAGATAAAAACTATTAGTCTTACCCAATGAACTATCAAGTACCTTGTTATTTGCAACTTGCATAACAAATTGATCCGAACCACCTTGCCCAGGCATTCTTTGAGAAACAGTCCCAGACCTTCCAGCTTCAGCCTTGTGTAAGGAGCATTGACATAAAGAAAATATGTTACAGTGAAATAAGAGAAGTGAGGAACACGAGGTTCAAGCAACAATGCTATAATGACATCCGGCCAAAAATTTGAGAAACCTAAAGGACTGAAACCGAATTCTCGTTCCCCATATTTTCAACAGCACACACAAATAAAAAAAAAGGAGCAGATAATCAAACAAATCAAAATTCTTTTTACCTCAGCAAGAACCTCGCTAATTAATTGCTCAGCATTTGCAATCTGATCAGGTGTTCCCATCAGCTCTACTGTCCTAGTAGGAGCGTGAAGGTCTGCATCCATATCTCTGGTCACTTGTATCTTTGCTCCCGACTGGGTTTGAAGATACTTTATGGTCTCCCCACCTTTGCCGATGATGACACCAACTCTGTTATTTGGTATGTCAATCTTCTTGCTCGTTGATTGGTACCCACCATATGAACCACCATCGCTTCCAGCATTGTAATTTGAAACCACAGGCGGCTTTGGTTCAGCTGTACACTATCATGGTCAGTGCTCAACTCATATTGGCAGCATCATTAAATAGTACATCAATCAATCCAATAGACAAAAACATATCGGAAGATTTTCAAACAATAATCATTCCAAGATATGAACAATCAAAACTGAAATACTAAAAGAATTATGTAGCTTCACCCTTTTCCATCATACAAAATCGTGCGACCACAAATCATGTCACTACTAACCAAACTCCACCCCTTAAGTTCACATGACACAACAGAACGTTCATCCATTCTCAATCGCGCCAAAAAGGATGACCAACAGAAGTCTTCCACTACAACTCCGTCGAACAAAACAACACTTACCACCAAACGTCATTCTACGACACACAAAAAAAAACTGAAACTCTAAGCTAAGCAATTTGATTTTTGAGTTTTCGCCGCTACCTTTCAGTTGTACATACAATCACGAGAAAACTATGTTCACTTCAATTGCACACCAGAAGGCGAATTTCAATCCCCGCCCACAACCCAATACCAAACCACCAGATCAAAAGAAAACAACAAATAATCAAACAGCAACACCATCATCAAATCTCAATAAAACTACACCAAAACGAACCAGGCGGATAAGGACTAGCATCAAACCCTCCTCCTCCACCACCACCATTCTCGTGCTTCGGCCGCTTCGCCTCCGCATCGCTGAACAACCTCGCCGCGATCGCCTGCGCTCTCTGCTTCGCGATCTCGATCTCGTTCACTGCACTGCCACTATTATTATTGTACCCCGACGACGGCGGCGAGAGGTCAGATGACGGAGGAGGGAGGATTGGGGCCGAGAAGCCAGTGGATCGGCGGCCGGAGGAGACAGAGGGTGGTTGTGGTGGTGGTGAGGTTTCGTCGTACTTACGCTTGATGGCGGAGGAGTAGTGGAGATCGTCGGACATGGTGAAGGAGATGGAGGCGAGAGGGGAAACCCTAGATTTGATGAGGAGAGGGGATAAGAGTAAGGATGCGAGGCGAGGGATGGCTCTTGGGCAGTGGGTTTATGCGGTCTGCTCGTGTGTATATTTTGGTTGATTTTATATTACTAAAAAAACATAAAATTCTATTGAATTTTTTTTATTTTAATATAAAAATAATATTTTGATTTTTTTAAATTAATCAATATATATTTTGAGGGATTTTGTTTTTTATTTTAACGATGCGATAAAATTATAATCTCAATATTGAATTAAAATATATAGTTTAAATTATTATTGATATTTTACGACGATTTTATAAAAATGATGTTCGATTGTCCGACTATGTGAAAAATTGTTCACGGGGACATGTGTACACGATCAAAGTATTTTCATCTGTATTGGGATGAAATGGATATCTATTAATAACATATGATCCCTCTGAACTTTAAAAATATTCAGATGATTCTCTTATCAGCTTCTCTTAAAATAATATTTTGTGTCAAAACAATTTAATTTTTTTTATGAAAATAAATAAAGTGAAGAGTATACGCACGATTCTTTTATGAACTTCTCTTGTATATTTTCGTAATACGATTTGTTTTTATAACATAGGAGTTAAGTATATACTTTTAAATTTTATGAGGATCATATGTCACTACTCAATAATTTAAAAAGGTTAAATATGATTTTTTCTTTATATTGCTCATTACTTGTATTAGGATTATCTAAATCACTATTGTTATTGTTTGATGTACTCGTTATTCTTTCACATAAGTTATCATGTTATTTACGATGGACATGATGCTAAAAAAATAATGATTGATTTCTTGATCATGATAGGGTTGTCAATTT
This sequence comes from Drosera capensis, assembly GCA_001925005.1. Taxonomy (NCBI): domain Eukaryota; kingdom Viridiplantae; phylum Streptophyta; class Magnoliopsida; order Caryophyllales; family Droseraceae; genus Drosera; species Drosera capensis. The sequence continues at coordinate 48,588 of LIEC01011042.1, read as the reverse complement.
GTTAATATAGATTACTTGTTATTGACATAAAATTTTACGAAGAATTCTAAAAAACATCAAAAAATAGAAACAATATCCAAAACATATAATACGAAAAAAATAATTAATTTTCTAAACAATTTCAGTTATCAAACCAAAACCACCCAAAACCACAACCAAATCATTCCACACAACGACGTACTATCGAAAAACATTCCAAATCCAAATCAAAACCCAAATGCAACTCAAATTGATTTTCAAATCCAAATCATGAATCAAAATCGATTTAACTCAATAATATCATGAGGCACACTGTTTTCAATAATAAATCCAAACGAAAAAAGATGAAACTTGATTCTGTTGTTTGAATTTTTGAAAAAAACGGACATCGAATTGATACATCTATGAATACATTTCTATATTCAATCAAAATAATTTCAGATTAAATTATCGTTATGTTTGTGATTTGATTATAAATATGACATGAGTCATAATTTTTTCGATAAATATAAAGTTAGATCGTTGTAAAACTTTTAGGATGAGAAGAATTACTCAGAGCCACATTAGATATAATGGTCTGACTCAGATTTTCTTATGTTCATAAAGTTGTTTTTTAAGTGTTTATTCTTTTATATTTATAATGGGATTAATTATAACATTATTATTTGAATAAAAATTTTAACTTCATCGATGAAATCGAATAAGATGCTGCCATTTTTATGGGGACGGACGGGAGCCTTGGCACATCCCATGGTTTCGTCAATTATCTATTACTGTATAATTATATATTGATGTCCGAAAGTTATGAATGTAAAATACTTATACTCGATAGTCGGAAGAAGAAGTTTTTAAAGGGAATTGGTCTTGGCATGGACCAGAAACTATTGGCCAAGTTCAAATCCTAGCATGGATTTTTTTTATTTTTTTTGCCTTATTTTTATCTGAACTTGCGTTTTCTCTCTCTTTTAATCCCTTCCTTCTTTTTTTTTTTTTTTTTTTATATTTAATTTTCATTTTTTTCCGTCCCTTGTTCCCATGTTTAACTTGCTTAATTTTATATTTTCTTTTTTCCAATTCATTTTTTCCATTCTTGTGTTATTTCTTTCTTTTCCTTGGCATACACCCTGATTCTTTCTATAATTTTTTTTCGATGAATTCTCAACCCCAAAAAATTTATTATTGGTTTCAATTTTTTTTTTTTTTGATTTGTCGACATACATACATCCTTTGTTTTTCTTTGGTTTGTTTGTATTGACAATATCTAATGCAGTGCATGAGTTTAGTCTTATCATACGTACTAATAAAAAGATTTATGTTAAATATAGAATTATAGAAATAAAATGTGGTCACCTTTCATGAAAAGAAGAAAAGAAGAGGTGACTCTTAAAATCTTATATTTCGATCATTAAATAATAATTCAACCGTTAAATAAATTTAACTATTGATATTCATCATGTATATAAAATTTAGGAATAAAATTTAGGAGGAAACGATCAAAACATTTTGATAATCAATAAAAAATTTAAATGGCATTTTTACGATTTTTATTTTTAAGATTACTTTATTTTTAAAAAACAACTCAAATAAGTACATACAAATGATTAATATTATCTATAAAATGATAAGATGATTTTTTTACAATAAAAAGTTAAACATTTAAAAAACCAAAAATGACAATTTTGGGCCACCGTCTCATGATGGAAGCAGTGGCCATGGTTCATTCAGTTTTCTCTTAAATATATTATAATTAAATAATAGTCATTATTATTTTGTATTTCTCTTCACCCCACCCTTTTAGGAGTGGGGTTGCAGATAAGTAAACTCGACGAACCCAAAACTCAACTCATGATATGCCAACAACGTTATAAACGCCCATTCGAGCTCGATCAATCAAAATGTATGGAACTTAAATAAAATGCAAATCTTTCGATCAATAAAATGCAAATCTTGTTCATTAAAACAAACAAACTTGAGCGTAACAATGTTCTGCTCGACTTGATAACTCGCTTTCAACATGCAACCTCATACACGTACATAATAAAACAGATCCGAATTAGTTAGTCTTAAATCCTCTATGGCATTATCATCTCGTATTTTAACAAGCCAAGTTCAATGTCAATAAATATTAGTTTTGTTATAAAACAATCATTCTTTCGAATTATGAGATCAAAATCTTGATATCTTATAAAATCATCAAGAAACAATCTTTTTTATACAATTATATGCTCATAATTTCTATAAGATGAACATATATTTGGACTCGAGCCAAATAAATATTGATGTTATGTTAAGTCAATGAACTCATAATTTCTATAAGATGAGGTGAGCCTTAACTATATGGGCTTAGTGTGGGTGCGACAACATCAAACTACTGTTGCAATCACATTCATCCTCGACTTTTTAAAGAAAAAGTTTAAAATTCAAGAAACTTAAAAGTCATTTCTTAAATTTCAAACATGTAATTAACATATTTTTATAATAGATATCTTGATTGTTATTACAACATCCTTTTTTTTTCCTCTATCTATATCGATAAACAAGCTTGAATTAATCAACATCCATTGCTCCATGTTGTTGTCTTGTTTGAAACTTGATTTTCATTAAGCAGATTTTAAGTTCGGGACCAAATAAAGAAAAGGGAAACTCATGCCGTCCTGGCGAATGGGACAGGCATGATTTTGCCTCCTCGAAAATGAAAGGAAGTTCTCCTCGGAAACTCATTGAATTCTTTCCTTTTTTTTCCGTTCTGTTCTCCAGAAAGGGAAACTCTTTGAAATATTCAGGCCCTCCTCAAACCAGTACTCGTCCCCTGTACCCACGTACCTTACCTCAAATCCCCACTCTACCCTCCACCATCATCCGTTCCCACATCACCCCACCAAGGATAAAACCGTAAATTCTCCAAACTGTCGGTTCCCTAACCCTAGTTGACCTCACTCACCCTCCCCTAACCTAACCATGGTTCTCTCTTCCCCGTGACCTCACCTAAAATCCACGAGCAGCAGCGTCGGTGACTGCCCCTCATAAAACAGCGAGCGACTACGAAGCTTGTAGCGGAAGATTCGAGAGAGAGAGAGAGAGAGCAATGGGAGAATCGGTGACGGCCGATCATGTCGCGGTCGATATCGAATCGATCGCCATTGACGGCAAGGTATCGCTTCTGTTTCCTGTTTTCGGTGCTTTTGGTTTGTTATCGGGAATGCTGGTGGTGGTGCAGTTGTTGTTTCCGCGTCGATAGATTGTTGATGAGGAGTGGAGAATATGTGTGAGTAGGTTTGGTGTTCATCGTGGATGGTTTATACACACCATATATATATATATATATATATATATATATATGTGTGTGTGTGTGAATAGTTCGTAACGAATCAGTTTAAAGTTATGTTTGTGCTCATGTAGGTTGATTGAGTGTTGGACTCTCTTGTTCGGCTCTTGTTGAGAGCTTGCCTCTTTGTTAGTGATTGATTGATTGATTGCGGTTCTGTGTCAATTGCAATGGTCAAGGTTGATCGACGTTCTAAGCGCGAATGAGCAACTTGGGAGGATTTTTTCGGAGTTTCTTGATTGAATTAGTTGTGTTGTTGTTTTGTTGTGGGATTACTATTGCGTCGAGTAATTTTTTTGGATGCGTCAGTGTGGAAGCTGAGTGGTTGTTGAAAGAGGAAGGAATTGGGTAATACAGAAGAGAATCGTGTGACTTGTGATCTATGCAATTTTCTTTGCTAGCTTAGAATTTAAGTAAAGTGAGGATAGTTGGTTTCCTTTTATTCTACTGTTACAGATCTAATGCACGGCTGCTCATGTTTGGCATGTTTCTGATCTTGGTTCGATTTGTTTGACTTCCCAATCTCGGCATGGTAAATGAATGCAGTTTGTGGTTATGGTAATCATTTGCTAGGAAGCAGTGATGACTCCAGTAAACCTTTTAGATTGGGAATATGCTGGAGATGCTAGTTGTTTGACCGAAAATCGACTATTGTAAACAGGAATGTGGAGTTTGGAAATCGTCGGAACTGGTTTCTCTAGAAATAGCAGCTTTCAATTCTGTGGAATGTACTTCTTTAGTTGTTTGTGTTTCATTCGTAGGTAGCCAGTTTTGTGCCTAGGATTGGAATCAATTATCCAGTTAACACCAAGGCATTTTTCTTGTCTTTTTAGTCCATCTTTGGTGGGGGTGAGGGAATTTGTAGCTGTCATGGTTTCTCAAATTATTCGTTCAATTCTTCATAGGACTTTAAAAGGGTTCCAATAATTGTGTTTGGCGTGGTCACGGTTTTTATCAGCTCGGTCCATCTTGTGTCGACATCCATCTTTTTGTAATTACTATACCGGAATAGTTATCATAGGCTTGGGCTAAGCACTTTTGTTGTTGGGTCGCTGCATGGTTCAGCATTATGAGAATACTATTGTAGATCATATATTCCTATGTTGAAATGCTACAGTTGTTGTCTTGTCGATGCGCAAACTTTAAACATCTTATCCCTTATGATTTTGCTATACGTATTTTAGCCATCAAGTGCCATTGCATTTTACTGGTGGTCAAGTTTTGATGTTTGTCGTCTGATTACGTGTGATATCAGGAGCATCTTGTAATGACTGGTAGCGGTCCTGTATCTGTTGCCATTTTTGGGGATCAGGATAAGCCAGCTCTCATCACCTATCCCGATTTGGCTCTAAATTGTAAGTATAATTATCGAGTTTTTCAATTCTTGAACCTTGATAGTATGTTGTTTAAAAGGTGATGCGGAATATATGTTCCTATGACCTCGTGTAGTCTAGTTTAGTCTGAGAGCCAGAAGGGGTTAATCTGAAATGTTTATTTTAAGGCAGCTGGTCAACTTAAGCAAAAGTTGGCATATTAATACAAAATGATGATTGATCTCATCTTATCAACAATATTTTACCATTGAATCCAACCACTTAAGAGAAATTCTTGTTGATTTTCCCAGAGAATATTAGTATCCCTTACTGGCATAAAGAACAACTTTGTATTATTAGAACTACATGCTATTGGGTGCGCTGACAATAGAGTATATATGGTTAAAAATGTATTTGAAGAAGTATAGGCTTGAATAGGGATTGAAGCACTAGAAAGGGTAAAGAAAGAAACATGGAAAGGCCGAGAAGGGTGAGACCAGAAATAGTAAACACATATAGTAGGGAAGAGAACATCCATTAAAAACGAAATAAAATTACTTCCCAATTGGTGTAGTAGGTTTACATTGTTTCTTTATCTTCTCAAATTATTGAAATAGTTCTGTGTGAGATAACTCGATGCTTAAGAGGAAAAGTTCACTGAACGACTTAGAGATAGATACTTAGTCCTTGCAGTTTGAGATCGCCTAGGATATTTGACAGAAGATGCATGGACTGGTTTGGATTTTAACCTTGAGATGATCAAGTTATAAGAGTATTTGGACTTTTTGTTGTCTTTAAGTTGTCTTCTTATACCTTTTCCTATGGATGATATTGTCCCTTTGTTTGAACAGATTTATCATGCTTTGAAGGATTTTTTTCATGTCCCGAGGCATTGAAATTGCTTCTACCTAACTTCTGTATATATCACATTTGTCCTCCTGGGCATGAGGTCTGTTTCTTTCCTGGAGTTGGATGCATAACTTCACTTGCTAATGTTTCAATCTTGCATCTGTCAAAAATTCACCTTTAACCTCTCGTCTCTTGAAGTTGTTTGTCTCATATTGTCGTTTTGGAACTTTTCATGAGAGGTGTTTCAGTTAGGGGCTCATGCAATCAAGCCAGATGCCCCTCAGCTATCGGTTGATGACTTGGCGGATCAAATTGTGGAAATTCTTGACTATTTGGGGTAATCTTATCAATGGGGATTTCAATAATTAATATTTTCTTCTCTGTTTTTGCAATGTAGTTGGCTGTTTATGGCACCAAATCTATCACGAGAGATGGTGTTGCGTAAGCTACATAATACATTTTTAGAATCACATTCTTTGTTTCATCTGATGCTCTTTAATGTGTGCAACTTATGTAGACTGGGTGTCGTCATGTGTATGGGTGTTACTGCTGGAGCTTATGTCCTTACTTTGTTCGCGGTTAGATCCCTTTTATCCATATTGAAGTTTCTCTATATTACTTTTAAAATACAACCCTTTTCGTTCTAGTGATTGTCCTCATTGTTGTTCTTAACCCTTTTGACTGCAGATGAAATATAGGGAGCGTGTTCTTGGTTTGATACTTGTTTCTCCTTTATGCAGAGCACCCTCTTGGACTGAATGGTTTTACTACAAGGTTACCTTTTTGAGCTTCCTAATTTATGGTTTTGGGACAGACAACAGATATGGTAAATAAGCTGTGAAACCATACGCAGGTCATGTCGAACCTTTTATACTTCTATGGAATGTGCAGTGTTCTGAAGGAGATGTTACTAAAGCGATACTTCAGTCAGGTATTTGCCATCCTCCAGGCCAACCCTATTGTTTGTCTTTCCTGCTTGGTGGAGACAGTAAGTTGTGATGTGTGTTGCAGGAGATTCGTGACATTTCCCATGTCCCAGAATTCGATATCGTTCGGTCAACAAGGAATGTAAGCACTCCACTTCCTCTTTATACATGCATGGAGATTCTGGCTCTGTGGGTTTTTGATTATTTGTTCTCTCTTAGTTGTTGGACGAGAAGCAAAGTCTTCATGTTATGCGCTTCATTGAAGCATTGAACAGGTGAGACGACTTGAGCACAGTATCCTCGTCCATTGTAGCTTGACCACAAACATAGCTGCAAACAATATATATTAGCTAGGCACCACAATTTCGAGTGATCATTTCTTTTTTTCCCTGTATAGCACTGTGATAACGAGGATCCTGCCCTATATGAATAGCTTATTTTTTTTAGAGTTTGAAAGAACATACACAGATAAAAGTGATTTGTAGAAGGAAGACATTAAGCTGATACCACTTTGAAGATGGAATGCTCCAAACTCTGTCTTTCAATTTACTACAAACTGTTTTCATGTGCGCAGGAGGGTTGACATCAGCGAAGGATTAAGCAAATTGCAGTGCCGTACTCTGTTATTTGTTGGAGAGGACTCGCCTTTCCACTCCGAAGCTCTACATATGACTTCAAAACTCGACAAAAGATATGCGGCCTTGGTGGAGGTAACCCGGCCAATTTTTATCGGCACCATTATGATGACTATCTGTTATCCGTGCTATCATGGTCTGAGTTCATACAGGTTCGAGCATGCGGATCAATGGTCACAGTGGAACAACCGCACGCGATGTTAGGTCCCATTGAATACTTCCTCATGGGTTTCGGGTTCTACAAGCAACCTCCAATGTCAGTCAGCCCTAGAAGCCCTTTGAGTCCGTCCTGTATCTCCCCGGAGCTCCTTTCTCCCGAAAGCATGGGTTTGAAGTTGAAACCTATTAAGACTCGAATGTCCCTGGAGCGGTGAGACGTAGAGGTATTTGACACATCCATATAAGCGTTCTAGTTGCAGTGGATCGATTTCACGACGGAAATGAATGCTATCGGCTATCAGGTTGCTAAGGGAGCGATGTAGATACCGTGAGGAGGGTGAAGTTGGGGGATTATTTGATAGAGAACAAAGAGAGATTCCCTAATCTGTAATAGTAAAACAGATTGGAGAGCATATGGTTTAAAGGAATCTTGGAAAGCATTGTTTGGATGCGAGGGAGACATTGGGAGCAATAATGTTATGCCATCGACCCTTGATAGTCGGAATCATGTCGAATTAGTATATTTTACCTTGGGTACATTTCGCGAGTCGAATTGGATCGGTATAGCGAATACATGGCGGCCAACACAGGACTGCTCCGTGTTTCATACATGATATAAGGTGTGATATCAATGTATTCTCTACACATGTTTATCATCGATTACCTTCGAAGCACGTAGTCTTATGCTTTTGAAGTCGGAGCTTCCGAAACGAAGTTAGAAAAATCAGCGGCAAGTAGCTCCTCATGGTCACACAGAATGCAAACGTATTACACATAAGTCGATATCGTGATAGGTAGATTTACTCATCCAGGAAAGAAACACGAGGCATTGAGTTTCGGAAAAATTGGGACATGTGTACGTATGAGTCGAGGATCTCTATGTGCATAGGGATCCAAGTCACAAACACATTTTTCAAAGCTCAAGGTGAAAGCTCCTTCCTTGAATGAGGAATGATCCCAAGGAACTGTTCATCTCACACAACTCGAGTACTGCTAGAAAAAAAAGTATGTGGAGAAACACAGAGAGGGCCCTGCAACTGCAATGCAAACCTGCAATGCACTGCACTGCTGTCAGTCTCTGCCTCTCTCTATAATGGCGTGTCATTGTCCTCTTCGAGACCCATCGCCTTGGCCCTTAAATGGAATGACAATAATCTGTATATTTCGTTAATATTTAGAATGAAAATATGTTGTCATAAAATTTTAAAATAATCACGTCATCCATAAATCCTATTAGAAATTTTGGGTTTTTTTTTGTCGGTGAAATTTTTGTTTTTTTAAATGAGTTAAACATATATACATCGTCTCATCTCTAAAAATATCTTTACAGATAAACATTTGTTTTTGTTGCCTTGTTCTTTTTTTTCTCCTCCCCTGCCCCTTCAAAATGAGAAGGGCAATCCCTTCACTTCATATCCGTACTACAAAATACTGAACTCCCAATTGCCCTAATAAATTCGTCAAAGATCTCCACAAGATCTCGTTTTGGTTTTTTGTTGATTTTTAATGGGTTTGTATTGCATCATCATAATCTATCTCATTACCACACCATGGTGCTGATATGGTACTACTACCCTGCGTGGAAACAGTGTTTTCTCTCTTTCCTAAGTACCCTTTGGATTCTTTGCTGCGAGGAGGAGCCCAGACTTTGGCTTTGCTTTTTTCTTTGCACATCACATGAGCCAATTTTGTCCAAATTTGATCATAAAGTTGAGCCCTTTTTCCCAAATAACACTGGTGTGTGTTACATAGTTGTGTGGTACTCTAATAAGCAACAACCTTTTTATACGGAATCGGACACAGTATATTATCGTTGCATTGTATCCTTACATTTTACTGTAACACAATACTTTGAATCAGTATTGATGTATATGCCTCAAATGAGGTTTATATGCAAGGGTAATTGTGCATTTCCCTTCTACGTGCGAAACTTGATAGATATCCAACGACGGATGTGGATCATTTGTCGTTGTTCACGTTATGCTGAACATATCTGGTGGCTCTTGTATGAGGTCTATCTCCTCTTCACTTCTTCGCCTCTTCTTGGTGCATGTACTGTCCTCTACTACACCTGCCATGATGAACAGGAACTTGGTTACATATGAGAGAGCGAGTATGAGAGAATTCAGATATTTAGATTGTGATGATTGCAGTGAAGGGTTGCAGATAATTAGAGGTGAGGAGGATTAAAGGGTGAATTATGGGGGGGGGAGAGAATGCTCTTAGTGCCTTCTTTCTGCCTTCTGAACTCATTAAACCGGTCGAAGAAGGTAGACTAGTCCTTATTGATAGGTTTTGGGTGGCTTCTCTCGTTCAATCGACCTAAGCTGGGTTGGGCCTACCTTGCCTGCCTGCAATAGAAATGAGTGGAACTGCTTCAAGCAATGTTTTTCTCCTTTTTGCCTCTCTCTCATCTCTCTTTTTCTTTTCTCATCTGTGCCATTCTCCTTGTTTTTACTCTCTTTTGTGGTTTTGCTCTGATTCTTTCATGCCATTTCTCTCACTCTGTCTATTCTTTTGCTGAAATGGGTCCATTCTTTGCCTCTTTTCTCCTTTGCAGAACCCTTTTCATGGCTTTTTGATGCACTTGTTTCTTCTTTTTTATGAGATCTCTGAATTGGGGTTCCTTTATTTGAGACAGATCTGTGCTTTTATGGCTTTGTATTCTTGGAGGAAGGGAAGTGCTGAATGAGTGAGGTGAAGAAGGTGGAGTTTTTGAACTTGATTGGCTCTAAAAATCAAAGGAAAAAACATTACTACCATATTGTTTCCTGTTCTGTGTTTTTGAGCTAATTTGACCTGCATTATCAAATTGGGTCTTTATTGGTTTGTGGGATTTGAGAAAGGTAGGCATGTTTGAACAGTGTTGTGCTCCTAGCTTTTCTGTCATGATCTTTTTTATATTGTGAAAGTGGGAACCTGTTTTCCCTCATTTCACAGTTTTTTCTTTGGCTTTTCTTGTTTACTGTTTTGGGTGAAAGGGTAAGCCAATGATTTCTTGTTTTGGTTACTCTTAGGAAACCATTTGGTCCCAATTTCAGTATAAAAGATAATCCATCTCATCGTCTCACTCATCAAAGTGTGTATACATTTCTGGGTTCTGTTTTGAGAGGAGTTCAAATCAGTCAACTTGGACATCATTTCTCCATACCCATTTGGCCTTTTGACAAGGTATGATACGAGATGCAAAAAAGGTTTGATTCTTTGTCAAATGATATTATATTCAGCTATTGTCTTTGTTCCATGCCGCCCATGATGCAATCTTCTATTCAGATCAGATTAATTATTAATTAATTGAAATTTCCACCAACCCAGGTGTTCCAAATTGTTCCCATTCGTGGATTTGTTTATCTTCTTCTCTGTTGCATTTGTTGGATACTGTTTGTGTTTGGTCTTCTCCAATCTACCAATTTTTCCCCTTTATTATCCTTTTTGCCCATGAATGAATGTAGCTCTTTTGCATCTGTTTGTTCCTGTTGATGGGGAAGTTCCAAATCCATGGGGAGAGTCTGAAGTCAATATTAGAATAAGCTGTCAATGATTGTTGTTCATCTTTTCTTTGCTGGAACCAAAAGCCTATACTGTTGACAAATGCAAATGATATTTTTTCTCTCTGTGTTGGCTGCTGTTTTGAGTTTGGTTTATATTGCCTTCTTGGGTCCATGCCCTTGATGGATTCTTAAAGTTCTTTGAGAGTAATTGTAGAAAGAAACATATGCTTTGGACTAATTCGAGTACTTTGTCTGGAGCTAATCCCGATTGACATACCTTCCTGTAATCCTGATTGACATGATAGTATCCGTTCCCCGCCTTGATCGTCCATCGTCGCCTGTCATCATCTTATTTTTTTCCTTCATAGTTGCTGATGCAAATAAGGAAGTTTGAGGAGTCTGGATGGAGTCAATGTTATGTTTCTCATTTTTCTACAGTTTGTTTCTATATATGAAGCAAAAGCAAACATCCTGTATTTCGTTCTTTTCCATGATGTACAGGAAGCAGGAATATGAAATGCTCTATCCTCGGTCTCAGACTAGTCCCATGTTGTCTTCCAAGTGGTTATTATTTTTTGTATAGAGCATGCTGAGGCTTCTAATGCGACGCAGGATGGTTTCAGGTTAACAGCTTCTGTTATAATAAGCTGACCTTAATTCAGCAGTTGAGAATAGAATAACATTCCTTTGTTGTTCTTGGACCGCAGTTCATTCGTGATGGAAGGCTTTCCATCTCAAGAATTCACAGATTCACTTATCCGTCCGACCATGTATGATATGAATGGCCAGGATTCACTTATGGTTGGACTGCCTTTGCTCACTAGTTTTCAAGGGGAAACCATGCAAGCTCTCCACTCCCATAACGGAGAAAGTCTCAGCTCCACTGGGTGGTTAATAAACGGCGATTCCATTATAGGACGAGGTCCGACTATGGATTTCCTGCCAGCAGGAAGCTCAGATACACTTTGTCATAGACAACTTCATGATCTTTGCCTGAGAGGAGCTCCGGTGGTATCATGCTCACTAACAGCAGGCGAAGGAAATAACTTTGGAATGCCTTTGCAACAAGGTATTCCTGAAGAATACTTCAGGGATTTCGCTTCAAATAGTTGTGCCACCTCCTCAAGTTCTGCGGCTCTAACATCTCTAAACTGTGGGTATGGTGGGTTTTCTGATGATTCGAATGCCAAATGGGGTCTGAACAAGTTTCTGTTTCAGCCGGAATTCAGCTGGAAATCAGGGTTTCAACCTATCCAGTTCAGTGAAGCCCTGAATCCAAATGGGTGGCTACCAGCAAACGATGCTAGTATGTGCTCCAATAATCTTTGTGGATCATCTAATCCCAGTAATGAGCTTTCACTTAGCCTGGCTACTAACGGGCAACCAGTTATCTATGGAGCTAGTTACGGCGCTCAATGTTCTGATACTAGTTCTGGCAGTGGTAGGGAGCTTTCTCTAAGCTTTGGTTCAAGTGGCAAATCTGCTGAGTGCTCTCAGATAATACTAGGCTCCAGATATCTGCATGTGGTGCAGAAAATTCTTTCTGAAGTTGTGACCTATTCACTAGGAGGCATGGATCCTAGTAGTTGCAGTTTTTCAGGATTGTTGGGTTCAGGCGCTAATGTATCTCAAAGTTGCGTTGCTGATCAGCAAACTTCATCATTTACTGGTGTAGACGGCTCCCTTGATGCTCCAGTAGAGTCTCGAATGGGGATACAAGAAGTTGAAATCAAGAAGTCGCAGCTACTATCACTACTGCAAATGGTGGGATCATGCAACTAAAGTTCATTGATTTTCAAGTACACTTTCAAGTTCTTTTACATAGTGATTGGAAAAAATTTCAGAATCAGTTCAGAGCACGTTTTTATGTACAATATTTCTTTGCTTATATTTTACTTGAGAACTCTCTACTAACCATGGACACTTTATGTTGACATAATCGATGTGGCTCTCTTGTGTGATGGAGAATATATGAGTTTATGTACCAGTAATCGACATGATAACCTGCAGTGAAAGTGATAAATTGCTGGAACTGAATATTTATGCCATTTTCTTGATGCAGGTTGATGACCAGTACAATCAATGTCTAGATGAGATTCATACTGTTGTATCAGCATTCCATGCTGCCACGGAGTTGGACCCTCGTATCCACACCCGCTTTGCTCTTCAAGCAGTCATCCACTTGTACAAGACGATCAGAAATAAAATCAGCTGCGAGATACTGAGAATGGGTGTTCGTATTGGTGATGGGAGCTGTGAAGAAAATGAAAAATCTTTCGAGAAGTCATTCGTTCAAAAGCAATGGGCTCTCCATCAACTGAAGCGGAAAGATCAACAACTATGGAGACCACAGAGAGGCTTGCCGGAGAAATCGGTTTCAGTTTTACGAGCATGGATGTTTCAGAACTTCCTTCATCCGTGAGTTTCTTAAATCCCATTATGCATATGTTTGTGGACCAATAAATCGTTGTGGTGATTTGAGTCCAAAATTAAGTTGCCAACAGCTTACCATTGATGATTCTGAAGCACCTTTTTGGGGAAGAAATGATTACTGATTAATGATAATCCGGCTCCAAACACAGGAAAAGGCATTGATCTTTGTTGTTTGGAATAACAAATCATCAAGTGTGTTTTCCGCCCCCCACAAAGCGGAGAAAAAAGCTATGACTTTTCATTGGATTATTGGGCATGATCCGGTTTATTATTGTTTTGCTTGGTTTCTTGCTGTAATTTTCAATGTAGAACTATTGATGATCCAGGGTGGATTGATTGGGATTCTAGCGCGTTTTAAGTTTTTTGATCATACTGTTTCCAATTTTCAGATACCCCAAAGACGCAGAGAAGCACTTGTTGGCTATCAAAAGTGGATTGACTCGAAGCCAGGTACTTTGGAGTTTCGCTTTACATCCTCTACCGTGTTGCTGTGACCGCTTACACCAGAATCAAATCTTTCTTCAGCTTAATTTTTGAACTAGAGTTCTTCATTTTCGTTCTTTGAGGTACTTGAATCTACAAGACTTTTCTCTTGAAGTTGGATCTTGGTGGAGTTAAATGTATTGCAGGAGTAATTCGAACAAACATTGTATGTCGGTTCAAAGGACGGAACCGTGAGAACTTTTGTTATGATGGGATATGGTTATTATGTGAGGGAGGATATGTACGTATCCAATGTTTGGTTCTTTGAGTTGTTGAAATGCAATAGAATTTCCGGAATAGTGAAACGGCTTATACTAGCAGGTTTTGGTTACATGCCAAACTGGGTCATGACTTGATGTTTTTGCATGAACCTAGGTATCCAACTGGTTCATAAACGCTCGGGTTCGCCTATGGAAACCCCTGATAGAGGAGATGTACACGGAGCTAAACCGCAAGAAAGGTCGACAAGGCGAGAAAGCAGCCGAGGATAGCAACTCCAGAGGGGAACCTGAGCATTTACAATCAAAGACTCGACAACACGAGTGACTAGCTAGTTTTGCTTACGGTTAATTATTTTGTTAGGGGGAAGTCTTTTGTAGTAGCAGAGAGGGCTGTATTGGTGAGTTCACTTGCTTGTGCCAATGTGACTACTCGTTTTGCTGTTGATGAACTACCAAATGTATTGTGCTCTGTTGAGCATTGATACAGGCCAGTTGATTTTCGTCAAGATGTAAATAAAGCAGCAGAAACCGCGCCTAGCGGTGTGTAAAATGTGTATTGACCATTTGGGTTTACATTCTCTTTCAAGTTCACGCTTTGCCTCTCCTAGATTAGATATCCCTCACTATACAGCCAACAGGTACACTGTAGGAGCAAAGAATGTCTTAACCAAACCCTTTTCCAAGTTATATGTGTCCGTTTATAACACATTCCCCAGATTCTGTAACAGATATACTTTTTTCGTCCAACCTAAATTGCAATATTTATATATGTATAAAAGAAATTATATTATAAATTGTTCACGAGATGATCAACGTTTTATGTAAAATTATTATTCCATATTAATGATTGTTTAAGTTGTCTTTTTTTTTTATCCTATATCATTGGTATAATTTTTTTTATTGTTAACACGAATAACAAAACTTATCAAAACATATGTTTAATAATGTATTTATTATTGAATGTTACAATTTATATGAGACGACGTAATAATAATCTATAATTTATATGGGACGGCGAAGACATATACTCCCTCCGTCCTATATAAATTATAACACAAAATTATAATACTGGAATGTTTCAAATAAATATTTTTTTATTTTATAATTTTTTTATACAAATCTATCAAATTATATATATAAATTATCGTATTTGATTAATCGATTATACCATATATAGGACCAATTATGGTGTTGGATTAACCGGTTGAATTCGGAGGGAGTAGTTTTTTCCAATTCCCGTTCACAATATGAACATCTGAGAGGTAGTCATATAATCTACTTTAACACGGTTTGACGAACGTTTAACACGCCCTTTTTTTTTTTATAAAGGATGATTTTCAATCACGCTGGACGGTTAGAGTGAATAGGTACGTGTCTTCGCTTTTTCTTTCACTACGATTGAAACTCATCAGGTCACTATCTCCTCGTGCTCAAATGTCGTTAGATTTTAGGTTTGAGCAAATCCAAAGTTGCATTTTTGCATACATATCTAAATTTTAGCTAGAATAATATAAATTTGCTATAATTTGTCATAGTCATTCAAATGTCAAAATTGTGCCACATATCCTAATGTTGAATTTTTTCTTTTTAATTTTTGGGTTTGTTACAAATTGATGGCTTGCTATAATTTGTAGCCAAATTTGGCAACCAATTTGGCGAAATGTCGAATTTGTCATGACAAAACCATTAAAGTGATCAATTTAAGAATTATGACTATATTTTTACAAATATATCATATATAGTTAGTCATTGAGATTTCTCATAGCAAATCCAATGCTGAAAGCTATTTTGGGATAGACAAAGCTAGATTTTAATTATGAATAGTAACAATTATTTGTAAAAGCAGATGTTGTTTTAATGGTATCTTGTTATAATTTGACAATATGCAAAATCAATGATGAAGAAAAAACCCCGTATACTTGTTGAGTTTGTTTATTTATTTTTATTCTCAAGATTGATGAAAAACTAAAAAATGCTTTTTGACATATTCATCGTCAAATATGACATGTAATTTGACCATCGATAAAATTTGCATGAAAAAAAGATGGCCATTGAAATATATTATTTTTGATCTTTTATTAAATTTGGACTATGTCAACTCATTTGTTTATTTGATTGAACAAATTTTCATTAAATTTTGACTATCTAATCATCCATATGTTGCAATTGGCACCACAGTGAGAATTGTCTTGTCAAGTTGGACGATACTGTACCTTCAACGACCACAAATTAAAGTTAAAGATGAGAGTATAAGATTACTATTTTGTTGGAGTTTGTCTCACAAAGGCAGCAAAGACACGACCGTGTGTGATGCAATATAGTCGTTTGGTGGGTGATCTGAAGTCTCGAAACGTGGCCGGGAACAGGCCGTGTCAGGTGTGATACGGTGTTGTGTAATGTGGGAGGAAAAAACTCCCATGCTTTTTATCTCCAGTTTTATTTAGGTATATATATATATTTTTTATGAGACAATAAAATAAGAATTAAAGTGAGAGATTTTCTAAAATTGTCGAAGAGATTGTGAAAGTTTTTTTATAGGGTTTGAACGAAATAAGAGATTGGATGAGTTGAGAGAAACGATTATTGTAATCGTGTGATTCGATTAGTTGATTTTTGATTTTTCTCTCGTCGATCGAATTTTTTTTCATGTTAAATCTTGTGTTTTGCTTGAATGTGGTATATGCATCCATCAGATTGTTGAATTAGGACCGAGTTCGTAAATCGTGTCATTCGGTTAATAGATTGCTTGGTTTTTTCTCCTCAAGATCGGATTTTTCTCCACTTTAAATCTTGCGTGTTGTTTGATTGTGATATTAAGATCTATCAGATTTTAACTATTTAATTTTTTTAAATTGAAAATATTTTATGGAATATTTTGTTATGTGGAATTAGAGACACAAAAAGATTTTAAGGAGTTTTTATCATTATGATAAAATATCAGCTAACATATGTGATTTTAAATTAGCCATATATTTTACATATATAATTCTTCTGTCCCAAATAAATTACAAACCTTTTTTTTATTAGTCTCAATCTAAATGCAACATTTTAATTTATTTTCATTTGATAATAAATTTATATTAACTTAATAAAACTACCCTGCTATGTCATTCATCTTCCTCTCTTCTAAACCCCATTTACATCCCGTTATTTTTTAAAAATATTTTTTTTTCATGATTTTTGTACAAATTTAACACACTCATATAAAATCTCATGTCCAATCAAAATGATGCAATTAAATTGAGATTTAGGCAATACTCCCTTCATCATATTTAAATTATAATATTTTGATACAACATGATAATTTATATCTGTATTGAATAAATAAGAAATGATAATTTCGTCCTTACGAATGTGTGAGCTAAAGAACAAGGAGAAAAAAAAAATTATGATGGATGAGTTGATGAATAAATAGAGATATTTTGATATTTTTATACGAATTTTTTTTAATATAAATATATATAATTTAAATAAAATATTTATAAAAAAGTTTTATTATTTGAATAGTTCAAATAATAAATAAATAAATAAATAAATATATATCAATAATACTGTGTGTACTGTGCTCCACCAAAAAAACTAATTCTCTGTTGGGAACAGTATTCAGTGTATCAACTTGGGTGCATGTTGTCACTGAGACGATTGATCATTTGAGTGATGCTCATCTTTACTTTAAAGATCATTATCCCGTGAACCAATGTCGAACCTTTTGCGTCCCCAGTCAGATTAATTATGACTTGCAAGTTATGATTGTAGGTTTGTGTAGCTGTCCGTGTAATAATACGTAGGATAAAAAAATAAATATTTTGATCGAACAATAAGATGAAATGATATCTGAAATAATTGTTATAGTATTGATAAAATCATATTCTTTTCATCCCAAATAAATTATAATGACTTGATTTGAGATGCTTATTAAGAAATTAATTGGTTTTGGGTGATTTTATTCAAAAATACCATTGATTTTAAGAGTAAAAGATAAATGAAGTAGTGAGTAGACGAAGAGAGAAAATGAAATGATTATGAGGATAATATGATATAAAATATAGATAATATAAAATTTTAGGCATCCAAAAGTTACATATTATGAAAATGTTATAATTTATATGGGAGAGTTATATTTAGTAATGTGTCATAATTTATTTGGGATAAAGAAAATATTAGATATGAATTTTTTTGGTATTGATTTGATTTTTTTTTGTTGATAATTGATAGTAAGAATTACGAAAAATGACCATCATATATTTTTTGAACAATATTCATAAAAATATACAGACGCGATTTTATTTCTATGAACATAAAATTCACACCACACACTCTCTCCATCATCTCGGTCACTCCACCATCTTCGCATCCGCTTCGCCCTCTCTCCACCATATTTGCCATGCTCCACCATCTACGCCATTCTTCTCTTCGTTCTTTGTCATCGTTGTCGAAATCCTCTTTCTACTCATCTCCTCGGACGGTCGGCATCCGACACGCTTGTAAGTTTGGTATACAACAAGATTTGATGGGTAAAAATCCTTTTCTGATTTTCGTTTTATTGATGATTGAGATACATTGATACATTGAATTGCTAATCTATTTATAGGGCTAAAACAACGAATTGTAAAACACGTTTTTATACAAAAAACGTGGATGCTCAATAGTGGCCGGTGGAATAGTGATGGCCGGTGGAAAAAACGTGTTCTTCATTTTGGTCAAGATTAATGACCAACATGCTTCCCCCTAATCTTGACATGCCTCCAAATCACGAACACCCATTAACTGACGCATAGTAGCTAACTTAACACGTGCCATTGTTTTTGTCAGTGCATCAGCTCGCTGTTCTCCAGTGCTCACGAACTTCACCATAATCTGCCCTTTTTCCACACACTCTTTGATGAAGTGATACCGTGTCTCTATATGCTTGCTGCGACCATGAAACACAGGTCTTTGGCTCAATCTTTGTAAGGGCTATGACAGATTTGTTATCCATAAAGAGGGTCACCGGCTTTAGCTCAATCTTTGTTAGTTCACTGAGCATGTTTCGTAATCAAAGAGCGTGGCATGCCGCTGTTATGGCTGCCATGAATTCAGCCTCGCATGATGATAATGCGACGGTCTTCTGCTTCTGTGAATTCCAGGACATCAAGCTTTTTTAATTCATGTAGAAAGCCATTCCACTTGTGCTTTTCCTTCCATCGTGGTCATCGGCTAAATCACTGTCTGTGTAACCGATAAAAACTTCTTCATGGTGTCCGCTCATATAGATAAGACCGTAATAAATTGTTCCCTTCAAGTATCTCAGAATTTGATTCACAACCTTGTGATGCATTATGGTGGGTTTTCCATATATCGACTCGCCATCCTGACGGCAAATGAGAGATCTGGTCGTGTGTGTAGAAGATAGTCGAGACATCCAACGATGCGACTATATTCTGTGGCATCCATAGAAACTCCCTCTGAATCTTTGTATAGTCGTAGTTTAGGCTCAATCGGATACTTAGTGGCATTGCACTCTACCATCCCGAATTGTGATAAAATCTTCTTGGCATAAGCTGACTGCTTCAACTTTATTCATCCTTCCTTCTGCTCAACCTCAATCTCGAGGTAGTACGAGAGAAGTCCCAAATCGTTCATCTCAAATTCTGTTATCATCTGTTTCTTGAAATTCTTGACTTCTCCAGTGTTGCCTCCTGTCACAATGAGGTCATCAACATATACTCCAATAATTAGTGCTGCATCTCCTTCACCTCAAGTGTAGACGGCATGCTCTTGAGAGCATCTCATGAACCCAAGTTCCTTCAAGCTTTTGTCTAACCGAGTATTCCAAGCTCGAGGATCCTGTCCGAGTCCATAAAGAGCTTTCGATAACCTGTACACCAGATGCTTCTGGCTTTGCACCTCAAACCCTTCCGGCTGCGTGACGTAGACCTCCTCCTCTAACTCTCCGTTGAGGAATGCAGATTTGACATCCATGTGGTGCGCCTCCCAGCTCCAATTTGCAGCAAGTGCAAGTATCACCCGAATAGTATCAAGTTTCGCAACGCGTCGAACACTTCTTCAAAGTCTATGCCTTGTCTCTAGACATACCCTTTAGCCACCAACCTGGCTTTGTGCTTAATAACCCGTCCGTCTGAGTCCTTCTTCAATTTGAACACCCATTTCAAACTAATTTGGACTCCAGCTCCTTTTGCATTGCCTGATACCAGACATTCTCAGCTGGTTCTCGGTAGCAGGTTGGCTCGTCAGACTCCAACATCATCAGCTCATCTTCGCCATTATCAAGATCTACTTCTTCTGTGTTGACGTAAATATCTGCAATGTCTCTGAGACGTATAGGGCCGTTGTCTGGGGACTCCGAAACTTGTAATGGTATGTACAAAGGTAAGGTAGATGGACTGGCCTCTCCTGCCGTAGATGTTGAATAACCTACACCAGCAGTTGACTCTTGTGCGTCTACCGCACCTTCCGGTTCTTCTGCCGCTGGTTTGGAATTTGAATTCTCAAATAAGACGAACTCTGAGAATCCGTCATTAGTATCTACACTCCAGTTCCACCTAAGGTTCTTTTGGAAGATCACATCCTTGCTTATATGAAGTTTCTTCTGATGAGGATTGTAAAGGAGATGTTCCTTACACCTTTCTTCCACTCCAAGATAAACCATGGACTGGTACCGGTCATCCAACTTCTTTGGATGTGATATTGTCACCTTCGCATATGTTGTGCAACCAAATACTCTCAAATGCTCGAGATGGGGTTTACGGTCATTCCAAACCTTGTATGGGATGTGCTCTTCTAACGCCTTTATAGGAAGTCTATTCAGCAGGCACACTACATATCTCATGGCTTCTCCCCATAACTCGGCAGGAACATGCATGCTCTTGAGTAAGGATCTAACAGTGGCCATCACGGTCCGATTTCTCCGCTCCACCACACCGTTTTGCTGAGGAGTATACGGTGCAGTGAAATGCCTCTGGGTACCTCATTCTTCACACAGCTTCGTAAAATCTTTCGAGAGAAATTCTCCTCCACGGTCCGTTCTCAAGGTCTTTATTCTGTAATTAGTCAAATTCTCTACCTGAACCTTAAACCTCTTGAAAATGGAGCATGCTTCGTCTTTTTTTTTAGTGTATACACCCACATCCAACGGCTATAGTCATCAACAATGAGGAAAAAATACGAGTTATCGGAAATGTGCTTGGCGTGATTGGCCCACATAGATCGGCACGCAGCAACTCAAGCGGCTTCTTTGTTTTGTAGGTCATTTGGTCCGGGAAAGGTAGCCTAGTTTGCTTAGTTGTCAAACAAGCCTCACAAAGCTTGTTCGGATCTGACACCTTTGGAACTCCAAACATCATCTACTTCTCTCCCATGAGTTTCACTATATGAAAGTTGACATGACCGAGTCTGGTATGCCATAACCATACCGGATCGTCGAGACTGGCTAGAAGACAGATCGGTTTTACTAACTCCAAACTGATCTTATATAAGCGATTTGATGTTCGCATCACGCACATCAGCAATCTGCCGTTGTCATACACCCTAATGACTTCTCCCAGAATGTTGACCTTGACCCGAGTCTCTGTCATTTGTCCAAGGCTTATGATGTTCATGCATAACTTTGGAATATAGTATACCTCATGGAGGGTATACTGATCTCCATTTTTGCACTGAAATACGATCGTCCCTTTGCCCATGACTTGAACGTCCGAGCCATCGTCAAACCTCACCTTCCCAGTGATCCTTTCATCAAGTTATTGGAACATTTTTCATCGTCCCATCATATGATTGCTAGCACCGTTGTCCAGGTACCAGGTGTCCTTAGTTGCTGTCTTCACCTCGCCCTCGTGAAACGCCTGTAACACCTTTTTTCTTTAGGCTGTATGACGTATCGTTGCTTAGCTTTTGTCTCCTTCTGAGACATTGCAAATAATAGCGTTGACTCGTCACAGGGAGAGCGTGTATGTTGCCTTTCGTCGTCTCGCCGATTGCCACGACACTCAGATGCGTAGTGTCTCATCTTCCCGTAATTGAACACTTGATGTGACTTTTGTCACGGTTGCTGCTGTCGATGCCTCAGCCGCCCCTTCCGCAATCTCGTCCACGCCACTGGCTTTTAGCTCAGTCTGAGGTACCAAATCCGCGTCCCTGACTGGACGACAAAGTTTCCCCAGGGTTGTTCTTCTGGAGTGTGTGCCTCTCGGTTTGAGTAAACATGAGCCCACCGCCCGTGTTTTCGTAAAGACGAGCTCTCTCCTTGAATGCCTTCAATCGTCATATAGCCTCCTCGAACGGCAACATCTCAATATCGTAAAATTATTCGATCCCGACAACGACTGTGAAGTACTTATCAGGTACATAGTCGAGTAATTTCTTAACAAGTGCAGCATCGTCAAGATCTACGCCAAGGCTGGAAAACCTACTGGACATGCCACTGAGCTTTCCGGCGAACTCGTCAATAGATTCCGGTTCCTTCATCCGCAGGGCATCAAATTCACTTTTTAATGTCTGCAACCGAGCCTTTTTTACTCGATCAGTACCGAGGTACCTCATCTTGAGGCTTTCCCAAATTTATTTTGCCGTCTTCTTGTTCGCAATCTGAAGAACAACATCTTCGGGGATTGCCTGGAGGATATAGGCACGCGCCTTTTTATCTTTTCTAGGATTAATTTCCTTTTCCTCCGTTGATTCGATCGACTCCCAAACTTCTTGGGCATGTAGAATAGCCTTCATTTTTATTGCCCAAATCGTATAATTTGAGGAGTTCAACATCGGAAAATCGAACGACATTCCGCCGTTCTTCTTCGACGCCTGTTGGGGAATAATGGGCATTTTGTTTCTTTAAAAAAATCCTTCCTTTTTGTTTTTTGAAAAACAAATTTCCTAAATTCCAAAAATACCCTTTGACCTAGTTTTTAGGGTAAATATAAATAGATTTTTCTTCCACTTTTTTTCATTGCATTGTCGCCTCCTCTCTTTTTTTTCTTCCTGAAAACACCCCGCAATGAAACTCCACCACTGCCCTCGTCACCACTACCGCCGACACCTCTTTGTCTTCGTCGCCTTGAAATCGTTGGTAGCCTCCTCCTCGTCTACTCCCGACACACTCCCCACACGACCTCGTTTTCCTCCCGTCTCCTCCTCTACGAAATCGACTGGATTCGATCTCCTTGGCGGTGACCAACGACGACGGATCTCTGGTGGTGTCGGGTCTCGAGGTTTTTTGGCTGGATCTTGGGATGGTGTTCGGGTTCAGGCCAGACCAGCGATGTTGGGGAGAGGTGCGGGTTCGATGCGCTGCTTAGGTGACGGTGGCTGATCTTTGGTGGTCGGATCTGGACCGCGTTTGTTTATGGTGGTGCTCGGATCGTTGCTATGCTCTGATACCAAATGTAAGTTTGGTATACAACAAGATTTGGTGGGTAAAAAACCATTTTTTGATTTTCGTTTTATTGATGATTGAGATACTCTGATACATTGAATTGCTAATCTATTTATAGGGGGCTAAAACAACGAATTGTAAACCACGTTTTTGTACAAAAAAACGTGGATGCTCAATAGTGGCCGGTGGAATAGTGATGGCCGGTGGAAAAACCGTGTTCATCATTTTGGTCAAGATTAGTGGCCAACAGTGCTCAGATGAAGAACCTCAAGCTTTTCTCAAAGATCTCATTGAACTTGCAGTTGCACTCGTCGAAGGAGGAAGAGCGCTTGCTGTTCTCCGCCATCGCCTCTTCTTCGCCTCATCCTCCTATCTTTTTACCTAAAATTTGCCTCATCATCCTATATCTGCTCCCAACTCACTCGAGCTTCAAATTTGCCTCTCAAATTCGAACATGGTTGGAGCTACAGAGTAAATGAGCACTTAAGCAACTCAGACGAGAAAAGGTGGTCGGCTCGTATAAAAGATAAGCTCGCGGCTTTAGGAACTAGTGTAGGGTGTGATAGGAATGTGCAATCCCTCCACTTTATATAGAAATTGATGAACAAAACTTATGAGTATTAATATTGATGTTGTTAGTGTGATTAGGCTAGAAATTAGTTAGGTAGCTGTCGTCAAGATCAGATGTTCAAGTGGAGACGGCCGCAGATGAAGAGTATTGTGTGGGCCACCAGATGCAGACAATTACAGAGGATTTCGGTTAAGCAATTAAGATATGCATGGACAACAAAAGATCTATAAACACTTCAGAATCTAGGATTGAACTTGCAGTCTAAGATCAACACAATAATGCATAAAGTGTATCAGATGTGGATGCAGACAAGGTTATAGTAGGGATTGGGTGTAGACAAGATTTTACAGTACTGAGTGCAGACTAAGGTGTAACAGAAACGGTTGCTAGGGTTTGGGTCAGAGGTTTTGAGGATCAGTCAAATCGAAGTGATAAGATTCATGCGCTTTATTTTGATTTTATTCATGCATTTTGTTTCATATTCTAACGACGTGATTAGATTCCGACGATAGTTGGGTGATGATAAGGGTTAGAGTGAAGATGAAAATAGGATTAGAGATTTAAATGAGATGGATGAATTGTATGTTTTTGGAATTTAGATTCCTTGTGTCTTTTTGATATTTTTTTTTCAAATTTTTATATGTATGGATAATTCATTTTCTTTGTGTCAATAAAATATTATTATATACTGTATTTGTTTATTTTATGATTTGTTGAAATTAATATTATTTATAGTATTATTTGTAGAGTTGACAGATATTTCAGTTAAATCTTTATTTCTTAAAATTCTATCAAAATATATAAACTAACCAATGATTTTTTTTTGGATCAATCATTTTTTTAATTTGATTATTAATTATATTTATTTGTTATTTTATTAATATTTAATCGTAATCTCTAAATAAAAATTAAACAATTAAGATTAAAAGATCTTAATTGATGGCAAAATCATGCCTATCATTTAAATCACCCATGAGATCATACCGGTATCGACGGATTGTTAGAATCAATCGCAAGAAAATGGTACTTTATATTGAAAATTTTCATCATTGATGTTATTCGAGTTCACAAGTTGTCATCATTGTATGATGAACACGTTGCAAATGGTTGGTCCCTACAAAACAGATGTCGAAAATATATCGAATCTGGAACCACACCATTGAATTGAATTAGTTTCAGCTGATTGGATATTAGTGGTGTTCTATGCTCCCATTACAATACTTTACTCCGTCCAAGACCAATCATTATCAAACCCCACTCTCGTTATTATCCATTCAAGACCACGAAGACAAAACACAACCATGACGGAATCAAAAGTGGAAAATGATACCGTGTAATGGACATCTCTAAACTCAAAATATAATAATATTTATATCGAAAAAAAAAAATCTCTAAACTAGAAGAAAAGGACCCCCATACACTGATATTTTCCCATTTTTAATTTTCTTCCTCAGTTTTTTCCTTGTACGAATCATCTTCTTCTTTTATATTCTGTAAAAACATTTATCTTTCGGTTTTTTTTTTCTTTCTCTCTCTCTCTATATATATATCGACAGCACAACACAACACAGCACAAACACATCACCGCGTCGACGTCGATTCCTCATCGCCGGCGTGGTCGTCGACGGAGAACCTCACAGCCCCCGCCGGCGGTGAAGATTCCGATCGGAAGCTTCGCCGATTGAGTCTCCATTTCATGGATTACGATGTCATGTCATCTGTGAGCATCGAATCGGAGTCATTGTTTCTCGTTTCTGTTGCTTTTGATCTCCATTTTGTGTTTTGCAGAGATTAAGTTCGTTGACGATCGGCGAACGGCTGTGCGCGGCGTGTTTTCCGTTCATCGCGATAATCGAGGCGTTGATATTCGCCGTGAGCAACTGCATCGAGCATCATAATCATCATCATTCGTCTCCTGATCAGATCAGGAAAAAAGCGCAAAGATTATGTGATCTCACGCAGCTCGCCG
The DNA here is from genome assembly GCA_001925005.1 of Drosera capensis. Classification (NCBI taxonomy): domain Eukaryota; kingdom Viridiplantae; phylum Streptophyta; class Magnoliopsida; order Caryophyllales; family Droseraceae; genus Drosera; species Drosera capensis. The sequence goes on along the minus strand of LIEC01011042.1, from coordinate 22,867 downwards.
GCGGATCTCCTTGTCCGTATCTGAATATCTGATTCCTCATTGTGCATTGAATTCTGGATTTTTTTTTGATGATATTAGTTTTTGATTATGTTGGTGATTTTCTGATAAAATTAGTTATATTTGATTATTGTGGTGGCTATTTGATGATATTAGATAGTATAATTGATGATATGAATGATGCTCAATTATTAGTGCTTTTGTCGAGGCCGACAGTTGGGAATGAAAATGAGTTGAAGGCTGGGCGAGGCTTCATCACTTGCCAATGTGTTCGATTATTTTTTTGGTTTGTTTTGTGAGTGGTCCTAAATATTGGATACACCGTTGGTTAACGTTTGGCGCAGTCGCTTTCGTGTACTATTTTGTCACAACAGCTTGAGAGAAATGTATAGAAGAATTTAGTGCTGAACGAGAAAAGTTATTCTGCTAAATTGGTAAATTTAGGTAGTAGAATTATAGTTTTGGTAGAAGTACATGTGTTGGTGCAAGGGGTTGGTGCCGCAGGTGATGGATTGGGCATTGCCTAGCGGTGTCTCAGAGGGGCAGGATGAGATTCATATTAGTAAGGTGAGCTACAGTCGTTTGTGCTGGAACTTGCCTCCTTGAAGGTAAAATGGGTTAACCAAATCATGGGGCAGTAAATCATTCTTAAGCTATTTATGTGATTTAAGATGAAGTGTGTCTGTGCTGTGCTATATATCTGGAGATCATAATTGTTTTAAGTTTTTGCTTGTTCATTTGTGATTGAATTGTATGAATGTGTGTGTGTGTGTTTTTTTTTTTTTTGAGAGGTAAATTGTATGAAGTGTTGATATCTGCAGTTACCCTCAATGAGGTGGAGGCATTGTATGAGTTATTCAAGAAATTAAGTAGTTCAATCATTGATGACGGCCTAATTCACAAGGTATTCCAGTTGTTTTCCCCCACAAAAATGATATGAGTGCATCTAGGATCCTATTGATTGTTCCAGAGATTTATTTTCTGCTAGTGTATGTGTGGCTTACTTCTGCATTCTTTCCTGTGCTTTTACTATCTTTTCTGTACAGGAGGAACTCCAATTAGCCCTATTCAAAACTCCGTCTGGCGAGAATCTTTTCCTTGACAGGGTAAACACTTCTCGTTTTTAGTCTCAGAATCTTATTGCTCATGGCACGGGGCTCCTCGACAGCGTCACAATATTTGCTTTGCTTTACTGGGAAACAAAGATTTCCAAACCTTAGCAACAAAGAACATACCAATGTGATGTTTTTCTCCCTCTTTTTTGCTCTTAGTTTCCCCGACAGCGACATCAAGTGAATGAGAACTAGGAAGTGAATGAGAACTAGCATTGCTTTCACTATTTTCAGCTAATTCCAACATATTTCATATTGTAGTACTACTTCCTTTTCTACCTTCTCATTGCTTCTACCATCATGCCAAACTCCATGCCAAAAATATAAGGACACCAAATACCTATGCAATCAAGACTTTACTCCTGCTTAAAAAAGAGTGTTGATTAATATTATCGACTTGATTTAAAAATGCTAGGTGCACTCTATTGCCTGAAACCTTTTTCCTACTTAAGTTTGTTATCTAAATCACATAGAGACAGGTCAATCTATATATTACTGTCAAATGTATCCTTTTATTTCATCATGGTCTGCTTGATGGTAGTTCATATAAGCTGACACATCTATTACAGGTCTTTGATGTCTTCGATGAGAAGAAAAATGGCGTAATTGAGTTTGAAGAGTTTATCCATGCACTCAGTGTTTTTCATCCTGCAGCCCCGACTCAAGATAAAATTGACTGTGGGTTAAACATCATGATCTTTTTTTTGTTTTTTTTAACGGTAGCCATTAGTTATTGTTACCATCAGAAGTTGGTTTTTACACATCATATTCCGTTTATGGTTTCTTGCAGTTGCATTTAGGCTTTATGATTTGAGGCAGACTGGGTTCATTGAGCGTGAAGAAGTAAGTCAATTATTGAGTTCTCGTTCCTGTGAGTATCAATGATCCTTGGTTTTTTCCTACTTGAATTTTAAGAAATGCCATGGTGATAGGTAAAGCAAATGGTACTTGCCATTTTGTCCGAATCAGGGTTGGATCTGCCAGATGATCCTCTAGAGACCATAATCAACAAGGTATTTTTTTTTTCTTGTGGACTCACAAGACTTCCTTTGCATATGGTGCATGCCTTTTCCCCCTCCCATATGGCATCTCTCTTCAGACATTTGCAGATGCAGATATGGACGGAGATGGAAAGATCAGCAAGGAAGAGTGGAAAGTGTTTGTGATGCGTAATCCGAGCCTTCTAAAAAACATGACTCTACAATATTTGAGGTTTGCATCCCGCTCCAAAATTTTTCCTCTTATCAAGAACGTAAACCAACCCTTTTTTTATCACATCTATGCCCTGTTCTTCCAAGGATATGACTGACTTGCCATTTGTTGTTGACTGCACCCGCTACTTAACAGTTGCACAAGTAGAAATTCATATTCTGTTATTGAATTCTTCAGGGATGTCACAACGGTGTTTCCAAGTTTTATTTTCAACACCGAACTCGAAGAATGAGTGAGCATCCTAAAATGCTTACATGGCCTAATGGATCGATCTCCACTCGCACGAGAGTGGAGATATGGGCTCGATGCCTACGACTAGCAGGCTTAAGCATTGGATATTTGTGAAAGAGCACCACACATTTCAATTACAGCAATCTGCTGGCAACCTTCTGATGGATTCAAGTACAGGCTTGACGGGTAAACAAGCTTGATTTTTCTGTTTTTGTACAAACCGAATGAGGTTGTAGCTATAGAGGACCTTCAATTCGTTGGTTTCTTCATATTCTTTTTAGGGGATTATGTTAATGTCATTTTTGTAATTGTATAGCTTGATCATGTGCAACTCAAGTCCTTTTGTCAGTGTTAAGTTTCCTCATCCTTGGCATTGGCCCGAGCTCTAACTTGAGCTTTTTTCGTGCTCTCTCCATGTTGCCTCATCACGATGTTTGATCATGGAGTTGCGAAAGCTGTCTGATCCGTTTTCATAGCTGCTGTTTGCTGATATTCTTGTGTAGATTTATCCCTCTTTTTGTTGAGAATTGCTCATCACACGAACACTTTCCATGAAGCTCTAATATATTTTTGACTCGTCAGCGTTGAGAATGGAACACGCTGATTATTCATGTGGGTGAACACAATTCTTCAGGAATCGCAAACATTATCGATAGTGATCTGCCAATGAGACATGCAGGAGGCATAACATTCGAATGCACAGGTCCCCCGACTCTGCCCTGTACAGAGAAATGTAAAGACACTGCTTGTGAATTGTCCATGTCTGCCTCGTAAGTTTGACATGATCTTCCTGGTCCTGGATCACTTAACCCTCGATGTCTCCTGGTCCCGGAACCCTGAAAATGCGAGGTTGAGACTTGACTCCCGATTCCTGGCTTGCAAAAGGTGAAGTTGAACGTCCTGGTTCTGGAGAGGCCAGGTTTATATTCCATTTAACTGAGAATATTCGGTACCATCTCAGGCCAATCTTGGACCAGTTCAGGCTTCAGCTCGCCGATCATTGTATCTGTCGGACGAAACTGTATTAAGTGAGAGAGCAGAACAAATTGAAGTCCGGCATGATTTATGGTATATGTCTATGATAATCGATCAAAGCAAGAACATGTTCACAATCTGTTTACACAACCCGAATAGGACCGGAAGAATACGACGTATACATTATATGTTTTGGAGAACCAATAAATAAGAAGAATGCTACACAAAAACAATGAGGCCATACTTGATGTTTCGCCACCTGAAACTTGCAGCCGGAATTCGCACAGATCACAGAACACGATACACGAAGTTGAACGACAAAGGTTGGAGGATAGAACTTCTCCCCAAAGAAGAGGCTAATGCAACAATAATCTTCCCACGCTCCCTATCGTCCTTGCTTCAATATAATTTACATTTACTTGACAAAAAGTCGTTTGAAGAATGAGAAACTCAGCAATTGATGCCGCATTGACCTGCTGCAGCACCTTTGGTCGACTCAGAGGAGAAAGGATTGATCCGCACCCAAAGCAAAGAGAAGATCGAAGCAAGAAGAATGGACCAAACAATGACGATGGTCGGGGTCCTGTTCTGGCGACCCAACAAACCTTTGAGGAACGGGTAGAGATGAACGATGACCCAAAGGGCGAAGAACAGCTTCCCGAAGAGAGGGCCCCATGACTGGTACCCGCTGTTTATCGCGTAGGAGACTCCGGCAACCACACCGACCATGTTTATGATGAGGACCGTGGTCGGAGGAATAAGGAGGGATGTCCATTTGAAAACATAGAGCTCGGAGAAATCCCCATCTTCGTCAGCTGCCTTGGACGTGACAGTGAAGTTTGTATCAATACCGGCGAGCACTTTGAGCAGCCCTTGGAAGACTGCAAAGAGATGAGCTGATGTGCCACCAATGACCCAGAACTGCTCGTTTCTCCACCAGTCCTCAATGCTGACTCCACTCCATCTAAGCTCAAGAATCGCAGTTGCAGCAATGGACACGAAGAGGAGAATAAACCACATACTAGCATAGTTGCTTATCTGCACATAGCAATGAATGCCGTAAATGACAAAAATCAGAGAAAATGGAATGGATTTGCAAAGATTAAGCCACTTGCTGAATGGGGGAACAAACAAGGAAAGAAGAGTGTAGACGCACCGTAGGAATAATAAACTTATTAGTGAGGAGACAAACGGCCGGAAGTATACAGTAAGCAATCAGAGGGAGAGATGTCAAGGGGTATACAACAGTATTGATATACGCCAGCCTCTCCAAGAACCTCAATCTCCCACTGTATCCATACCATATAGGACAATGCCTGCTGAGCAGAATCTCGATGGACCCCAAAGCCCACCGAAGCACTTGGTTTAAACGATCAGAAAGATTGAGAGGAGCAGAACCCTTAAAAGCTGGCCGAAGAGGCATGCAATAGATCGAAATCCATCCTCTAGCGTGCATCTTGAAACCGGTCAAAATATCCTCAGTGACTGAGCCATAGATCCATCCAATCTGGACAAGCAGAATCCTGATTACTATAATGAATAGAGACATAGGGTTGATCTATTGACTATCTTAAGCGATATATCACTGAGATGCTAACCTCTTTACCCCATTCTGTTTTAGCCTCGTAACCGCAACTAATAACATGGATAGCTTCTTTTAGAAGTGTTGCAGGATTCGTTGTAGGTGGAATACCACCCTGTTCCATCAAGGTTGCTGCAATGAACACTGGAGACTGACCAAATCGCTTCTCTAGGCTCCTTTGGGACATCAGTAACGACTTGTCTACATCATATCCTGGGGGAAGGAGGACAAAGGTTAGCATTCATCAGTATAGATCATAGTACGGATCTTAACATAAACCATTCTGTTTGAGGAATTCGGTCTGAATGCATTTTGTTTGAGGAACTTTTCAGTTTTCAGACTATATAATTGAACTTTCAGGGAAATTCAATGAAGATATAGCTACTCTCAGACTCTAAGCTTCTCACCTTCAACACCTTCCTCAATGTCTTCCATGTTGAAAATTGGGATATTGGAATCAGTTCTTTTCACTGCCCCCTTCTTGTCCATGTACTTCTTGCTTCCGCTCTTCTTCTTTCTCGAGCCGCAACAACTCTTGACAACAATATTCGGCTCTAAATCCTCTTCAGTCAACACTGGATCATATCCATACAACGCTTGCCTATTGAAACAGCACCCAGTACCCACGTAAACTGGACCCTGGATGCCATCCAGTCCCTTCAAGTTGATCTGCGAAGCATGAAAAGGAATAAATAAAAATATATGGGCTTGCATGTGAAGAAGCAATGATTGTAGAAATTCACAAGGATAGGGGTAAGAAGGGAAACATACGTCAAAGAAGACGATGTTTCGATTAGCATATCGATCGTGCAAGTCAATACCATCAAATCTCTGAGGAAATTGCACATAGCATACTTTCTTTCCGAGGGCGGGATCCATTAGGAAGCACATTGCTTCCTTGAGACATTTGCTGTTGTTGAAGTAGTGATCACAATCGACATTAAGAAGGTATGCACCATTGGTCAAGACAGCAGAAACTCGGATCTACACGTCATTAATAAATAACCAGAGATAAATAAAGCAAAAAATCAATAACCTGCACTGCATAGAAAACTAGACTCCCAAATTATAAGAACTTCATCAAAGTGCACATGAAAGAAGGATGGAGATGGTGTTTTCTAACTTTAGCAGCCGACAGCACCAGTGAACAACAGAGAGCCAAACAGTTGTCTAATTCTAACATGCCTCAAGGCTAGCATTGCATTCTCCATCAAAACAAGAAGATAGTTGTAAAAGACTAAGAAAGATCACGAACCAAAGCATTCATTGCACCGGCTTTTTTGTGATGTTGGAAACCAGGTCTCTTCTCACGAGAAACATAAACTAATCTGGGGAGTTCATTTCCATCCGCATCCAGTCCTCCACTGTGGCCTAAGAACACCTTCATAGTGCATACCAACAAAGCCGAGGACTTGAGAGTTAGCGAAAGATATACATTAATAGCACAATGCAAAAAGAACAAGTAAAAGTGCCAAGTGAAAAATACCTGAATCATTCCAGGATGGTCTCTGGGGTTATTTCCAGGCCATGATGTGCCATCCTGCATTGTCCAACCATCTTCTGGTACCTTTTGTGCTTTTGCAACAAGGGCATTAATCCGAATCTTGAACTCTTCATATTCCCTCTGTTATTAAGAAAACAGAAGGGAAAAGATAGCACGTGATTCATAAGCCATGATATCTTATAAATTATACAAATTTATCTCACGCGAATGATGCAAGAAGATCTCTAGTCATCTATTCTATGCAAATAGAATAATTTTAAGCCACAATATCAGCTATGATAAACATGCATTCTCATACTCCACAAAATGAGAGTGATACCTTCATTATCCTGCGTGCTTTGACAAAAGAAGGTTGTATTTTGTCCTTCAAGTAGTCTATCTTCTGAGAAAAATAGAACTCAGGGGCCCGTGGCTCGATACTATACTTCTTGCAGAAAGGAACCCACTTCCTTGCAAATTCAGAAGTCTCAGAGAGAGCCTCAAACGTCAACATTGCCGAACCATCATCAGAAACATAACACGACACTTTGTCCACTGGATAGTCCACAGCCAAAATTGACAGCACAGTATTAGCTGTAATAAGCGGCGGCTCTTTGAGAGGGTCAACAGTACTGACAAAGACATCAATAGGAGCTAACTGTGATGGTTCTCCTTCACGGTCATGCCTACAAATTGATTGGTTGCATCAGAGGCGCGCTACCTCTCATCATATAGAGCAGAATGAGAAAACAAATAATACATAATTATCACTGATGACAACTATACGAACCTCAGAGCAAGCCTGTCAAGGAACGTCTCACGATTGATGGGGTACCATTTTGGAAATTGATCGAGAAGCCAAGACAATGCGAACCAAATCTCACAAATAACTGATACCAGCCACAATGGATAGGCGTCATTGACCGGGTGGGTAACACGATATTGCAAAAAGAACCCCAGGATTATAAGACGCAGGATGATCACAGCACGGTAAGGAGTCATATGAGAAGATGGGATGGGAACAATGCGGCTCAGAGGTTGGCGAGCATCATCAGCCCTGAAACAGTAAAGAACTAGAAGCTTAGTAGAAAAGACATGCAAAGAGGATAAAACAAAGAGAAGACAAAAAGGTGCAGGTGCTCACATTTGTAGTTCTTCTCCATTAGAACCAGATCCCTCTATATCACCTCCTTTTCCTTCACTGTATCTGCTACCCATCTGCATCATATTCTTCTCTTGTTTGAGTTTCCAACCTTCAACTCGTTCCTTCCAATCAACATTTCCAAGCCCATAGGAATTCAAGTCCTTTGAGGGGTCCACAATTCTCACTGGCACTGCATTGAGTGTTGACAATAGACGACAATATCAATTGAAGAGAGGAAAAAAGAACTCATGCAAATTAAACTGAGTATCCTTGTCACAATTTATAGGCATATGACTGAGTTACCTGGCTGACTAGGGTCAATATAAGAGAGTGAGTGGGCACGCTTTTCAGTATTTAAAGGACCCGATCTGCTTCTCACATAGCTGCTATCTGGAGTAGCGATTTCTCCAGAAACCTGTGAAGCCTCGATATCGTTAATAAGCAAACTTGCCCAAAAAAAAAGGGGTTAAAATGAGCATAACGAGAATCTCAACGATTTTTAAACTGCAAGAACCAAACTAGAAGCAGGAAATAGAAATGTTAAATTGTAAGGAGTTAGCCTTGAACCAATTAGTTCATATCCAAGTCCCTCTTAATATTTAGTTATGTGTAAGAAGAGGTTAGTTACATACCAACCTGAACCGCAATGCAAACTGAGCAAGAGGAAACATGTGACAGATAAACTATAAGATTGATATTTGAAAGTGTAGAGAGACAGGGAACCTCAATTCATGATGTTTGTCTACATTGGGTTTGACTAACCAATAAGCACACACACAGTTTCCATCAAGCATCAACAGATTGAAAATACATAGCTTGAAAACAAATCAAAGCAGGCTATCCTGGTACCCTGAATCCATATAAGAATATGTTGTCTTGCATACTCGAACAAATATATATATACATTCCGATACATATACATACCGATATTCCATTAGTGAGGAGAGGAATAGGCTGAGATTCGTGCCTTGATGATGCAGAACGTTCTACATCTTTTCCTTGCCATTTGCTTCTATCCTTGTCTCCTTGGGCATAATCAAACTCATTGTCTAGATCATCAAAATCATCATCCTCATCATCTCCATCCACTCTAGAACTCCCTACATTGCACTCACGATATTCAAATTATAAGATCTATTCTCCAAATCCGTTATACTAGTCAATACATATGTTAGATTATAAGAGGCACGCCAACCTTTATGCCTTTTATATCTTGTCTTGCACTGGGGACAACACTGGTTTCCATCTTTTCTTTCATACTCATAACAGGGCCTGCAGACCGGGAAGGCACATTCATTGCAGGCAACAAAGACGTCACCGCTAGCTGTAGTTCCAACAATATCTCCACATATCTGACATATTTGTCCGTTTAACTGCTTAGGGACTTTGGCCTACGTTGGTGAAAAACAAACACAGACATTTGGTTAGTGCTTTGACATAGTTGGACGGGAGAGGGGAAAAACATACTCCAAAGCATAATAACAAAATGTTTCATGAACATTCTCCCTCAATCAGGCAGATAAATGGACAAATCCACAAGAAGTTTTACATATACAAATTAGTTGGAAAGAATGCCGATCTAGGGGCAAATCACTAGTAAGATGAGCAAACACAAAGATCATATAATTCTATCACTACTAAAGCATTAGCTATGCACAACAGATGCTTATATTCGAAAGGCATTGTTTTGCAGCTCACTGAAGTAATGTTAGATACTTCGAGACAAGCTAAGCCACACTTGGTATTGCTACTTCAAAAACCGAAAACAAGTACCAAACATAAACTGGAAATCATAGATTGAAAACCAAAAAATAAAAGCAGAAGCAATTGTAGGAGTCAAAGGAAGTCTCAAATTTGATGGGCATGGAAATCCGAAAAACAGAAATATTAATCAACTTCTATTATCCTATTTTTAGGTTAGTTTTGCATACACAAAACTGTAGAACAGATAGCACAATAGCAGAAGAACACAGATGCTTTTCATGTTTTCGATGTCAGCCTATGACAACAAAACGTAACCAGAAAATTGTACATTGGTGCGATAGCACCATTAGAAAGCAACAAAACACATCGAACAAATCCAAACCACCGCAAACATGCCTAACAAAACTCAGATCCATACCACCACAAACAACTATTATCTAAATCCAATCCCAAATCCCAAATCAAGTAGAAGCAACCCAACGCTAGAATCACAAATACATTCATTTATTCATTCATACATAACCCTCAACACATTGAACCAAAACCCCACCTGCCCTTCAACAACCCAGATCCGCAAATCAAAATCCAATCCCAAACCCCAAATCAACAATCCACAATCAAAGTAAAAGACCTCAACCACAACTAAAATCACAACACATTGATTCATAAACCTCATCCCATTTCCCGAAAACCCCACCTTGAACCCACCCCACCAAAGCCCTCAAACCCAGATCCACAAATCCAACTAATCCACTGATTTCACACACAATCACAAACCAAAGTGGCGAAAGGGAAACTGAATTACAGTGAAATAAGATCAGAATCATGAAGATATACCCCAGCGGGCTCGGTATCGTGCCGAATCCGAACCATCTCGTTGTTCCTGTACGATCCAGCAACCATCCCACCATTGCCTTCCATTTCTCAATCAATCAATTCACACAGTAATCAGCTCTTCTTCTTCTTCTAGTGGGGGAATCAGAGATCTGATTCGGTGATGGGATTAGAGGCTAGTAGAGATCAAAGGGCAACTTAGAATCAGATCAAATTGGGTGCTCATTCATCTGCCCATCTCTCTCTTATCTCTATCTCTTTGTTTCTGTGTGAGGTTGAGCTCTTGGCTTCACATTGACGCTGTCAGTGCTCTGCCTATTATTGTTGCGCTCTCCCTCTTGATTTTATCGTGTTAGAAATTGCGCTCTGCCTATTATTGTCGGTGGACTGCAAAGACTTGGATTTTCATTTTAGGAGTATACAGTTGGGCAGTCGCTTTCATTCAGCTGGCTTGCTGGCTCCAGCCTTTATTTTACAGTATTTTCTTGTTTCCGTGGGGACAAAATTTGTCTTAAACATCATCTGGATTATGAATTTGGGAATGACCGAAAATAATACTACTACTAATAATAATAATTTTAAAATATTCATGATTTAGAATAAAAAATAAATTTATAAAAAAATAATCAGATTGAAATTAATCATTTTTATTTTAAATTTAACCATATTTGCATCATATCCAATCATTTAAGCTTGAACATCGGATGCAAACTCATCACATTCGACTACATAGATCTTTCTATTTTGATAGGTTTTTGTGATTACATGTGATCGATTGTAATTAACCCTAATTTTCAATTTGAAAAAAAAGAGAGGAAGGAATCGTTTGATTTTAAAAAAGGCACAATATAGATAGAGATCTTTTATGAAATCCATTTTTACAATTGCACCTTACTATTTTCATAGTCATCTTTTTTATCTCTTTTATAAGAATCTTATAGAGAAGATTAAAAGTTGTTTTTTTTGTTGATCCTACGCCCAGATGAGATATCAATGACAACTTCATCAAAACCATTTATGTTCATCATTTTGAAATAAAAAGTATACTTTTTGAGAAGATTTTTAACTTTATCGTATCTAGCAACATCTCTAATACTATCCCCGTCCTGAAATTCTTACAATAAACTGACTAAGTATACATGTCGATATAAAATTTGACATACGTACAACGACGATCAAATATAATTTTTTATAAATTTTTCGTGTCATATCAATCATTGTATAAATTACGTACCTCAATTTAATACATGTTACGGGACGATCAAACGCTATTTAATATAAAAACGAAACTAATATTCATAAATAATACAAAATACGTATGTATTGTAAGATTTATGAAACGAAAGGAATAATATATAAATTCAACTTCTCTAATATATAGCATAGAACTGCTCAATATACTTCATTTCATAGATCAAGGACACAAAAACTCCATTTAAGATAATCCAACGCAAGCGTACCAAACATGGAAAATGATTGTCCTCCCATAGGGAAAACAAGCAATACCATCGTCTCGTTTATAATGTTTCTAGAGAAATGAAAACAAAGATCTTACGACCAAACCTTAATTTCACAAGTCTTTCATGTAAAATTTACAAGTTTATGCTTTACAAAACCATGTTCCATGCCAAGTAAATTAAAAACAAAGCATATACAGCAATCTTTCTCTGCCTATTCAATAAGATGAACATGCTGCACATAAACTAGCTTAGAGTTCCCCTTCAGCAACACAGCTACACTACCTTTTCACTCATTTTGTTGAAGCAAGTATCACTAGAAGAATCACACTCCTACGCTACTAGTGATCGTCGCAGCCGCTGGGCAAGTGATAGTCATACGGATCCGTCTACATTAGAACCATTGCCTCCTCTCCTCCCAGCAGTTGTATTCTTCAAAATCTGCATCAGAAACAAAAGACGGGACCAGAGATTCAAAGATATCATCAGCATCATGCAGGCTTTGCTTATATAATATCTAATAAAAGTTTCGACATCATTTCGAGAGTTGCATATCCAATCAATTCAACCGAGAACGGTTGGGTTACTAGGGTATCACTACAAATAGTATTCATATATACGAATAATACAACACCAGGCCACGATAACCCTCTAACCAATAGTGCAGTCCCTAGAAATTCAGGAAATGGACTAAGATGTATGATCAATCATCATAGGAAACAAAACGGCGAAACTATATGAACAAACACATATGCACTTCTTTGCTCAAAACTATGATCCCCAGGTATATGCATCACGCATATAGTACCACTGGATATGAACGAGAGGAGTTTGACACCCATATCGAACACTACCTGGATCAATGAAATTAGATCCACTCAACAAGCCAGAACACAACCACTCAGCCAACAAAGCAAAACAGCAGCACTATCAATTGCATAACACCATAAGATTATGGTGGGATCACATTAACGTGACTATTGATAATATCCATTCTAACACGATCCCCCGAAACAATCAAGAAAATATGCAGGCAGCACAACATGGTTGAGTCAAACCAATATTGACATACTTGTCTAAGCATCTGATTCTCGTTCGACAACGTCGACACCCTCTCATCAAGCTCCGAGTTCTTCTTCTCCAGCTCCTTCGCATTCACCTCCAACTTGCTCAAATACGCCGTCTTCCTCTCCCTCGCCTGCTGTGCTGAAACTCTATTCCTCAACAACCTGCCCAAAATCTCGATCAATCACCAGACTATCTTCTCATTCACATTGTGAAAACATCCACTGAAACAAATTCGCATTTCACAATCACCTCTTTAACCGCTTGCTTTCTTTGTCAGCTGAGCCCCTGCCTCTCTTCCTTCGACTCTCAGCAGCCGTCTGCGCCCTTTCGAGACCCGCTGCGGAATGGTTGCCGCTCCCTGAACCTGAAGTTCCGGCTGGCTCGCCACCCATTTCCGGTACTCTTCTAATCTCATCGTCACTCTCTATTCCTATCATCACATTCAGCTAACATTCAATTGGCAATGATTACCAAACCCCACAACAAAATACAATTTTTTATATCAAATTTCACAAATCCCACATCAAAATTCTTGTTTCCTCAAAACCCCACATGATGAAGTCTTAAACCCTAATCAAAATTGAGTCTTTTTCCAAAACCCACAAGGCAAAATCCAAACTTATCAAAATCGAGTCTTTCTTGAGAACCCACAAGAATGATCCCACCCATCTCATCGTATTCACATTTCCCATAATGAAAAAGAACAATGAAACAGTTACTTGAGCAGAAAAGGAAGCCGAACCTGCTTTGACATCGATTTGGAGAGCAGAGGAAGATGATCTTTCACTGCTCGAGGGCAAAGAGTTAGCAGCAATCGAACTACTAGCACCAATTTCTTGCATTTTCGCACCAATTACACTGATGATGTCGATCATTCAAACAAAAAACAAAGAGAAAACAAATTCACAGAGTTTCCCGCTCAAGATAGTTCAGCAACTAATCAGAGTCACGATTCTGTTGTTGTCACAGTGATGGGTACGATGATTATAGGCAAAGCAGTGATGGGGGAAAAGTCAGCCGTTGGATTTGGTGAGGAAAGGGGGAGACGGGAGATGAAGAACGTGCAGAGATGGTGGCCATGGAGTGGTGGTTTGATCAAAGGCTGATGGTGTGGGAGCGTGGAAAGTTTGTGGCCGTTGATTGTAGTTTGATCGGACGGGTGGTGGCGGTGTTTGTACTTTGTAGGTGCATTGGGTGAAGGCGGTGGAGAATACATTACTCTTATCAAAATATTGGGCCATTGCATGTTTATTTAAAATATTTTATAAAAATGTTAATTTAATTTTTCAAATATTGAATATCCAAGTAAGTTTTTATTTTGAAAACTATTCCTGTAATAATTTATTATTATTATTATTATTATTTCATTGTATTTTAATTGCGTTTCATAATACTTTTTTCGTCGATCGGAAACAAATGTCGATGTAAATTTGGCATGCGTACAATGATGATCAAACGTAAATATTTTTGTGTAAATTTATCATGAAATATCAATAATTATGTAAACTATATATTTTAATCTAATATATATTGTGAGACGATTGGACGTAATTTGATATGAATATGAGACTTGTATTTTTTTGGGATAGAGAGAGTTTATGCAACAGTTTTATTGGACTGTCCCAATTTACTTGGAATATTTTCTTTTTTTATCAATATTTAATCTAAAAAAAATCATATCAATTATATTTTGTTATAATACATTCACTATTTCTTCAAACAACAATCTCACTATCCTAAAAAAATCTTTTTTTATCAAATTTCATAATAATTCAATACACACATAAATTCATATGTCGGATCTAACAATTATAAATATTATAAGACACATGGCGTATTTTTCATAAAAGCTTTTATCAATCTACCTCGTTTACCATAACATCAAACCGAGCATTTGTGTTACCAAACATCCGAAAATTATCTATTCTTTTACAAGTCATCCTCGTCATTAGAGCAGGTCTAAGGGTCGGGATAAGAGTATGTCCAATGACGTATGTTATTTTTTCAAAACGAAAAATGTATATTCATAATAAATTATGCTAACTAAAATAATATCATTTGAACCGAATGAGTGTTATAATTTGATAATATATCAAATTAATTGATATGATTAAGATATAATCAAATTAATTGATATGATTAAGTTATATCGTTGAGATTGATTCTTCTTGGTTTGAAGATTTCCAACAAAAATTATAGGTTGTAAAAAAATAACAATATTATTTTTGTTATTAAATATAATATATAATTAAAAAATGTAAATTTTGACATAAATTTTTTTTGTCTAATAAAATAAAATGTTTTTATGAGAATCTTCTACCTATTCCATTGCAGTTGCTCTTTGGGTTTCCGCCATGGATTATATCTCTCGCCACGGCCACCGGCGTTGTCCTCCGCCCTCTGGCATCTCCACCACTCTCCGATCCCGCCGCCGCCAACGGCTACAGGTGAAGGCGAACGGAATTTGACGTTGGAGACAAAGAGCGCGGCGAATTGAGAAGGAATTGGGGAGACGAGAGCATCCTGAGAGAGGCGACCGCTTGAGTTACTTTTGATCGAGTGGCGAGATTTTCATTCGTAGTTGCCTTTGGAAGTGAAGTTAATATTTCTTCGTATTTTTCTGATCTGGATTTGGCTTCTCGATTTTGTCTGTGTGAGTTCAAAAGTTTTTGCTAGTTGCTGTTTCGGTTGAAAAATTAGGGTTTCGTTGTGTAGAGGAATTGGTGATATAGACGATCGATTTCGCTGGAGTGTTATGGAAGAGGAGTCGGTGGCTGTTTCGAAATGGGGGGTGCGAACCGACTGTTTAGAGTCGGTGACAAGAAAACTTGAAGTGGTCGTTTCAGTGACATCCTAAACTTTTATCATATGATTGTTATTTCCCGGTGTTGTGACAAAGATTCTTCTGTGCATGATTGATTAGTGAAACTGGTGATTTGTTTCCTATTCAGTGACTTGTCACCGTTTGCGCTCTGCCTATAATTGCTTGCTGACCATCCAGATAAATGAGAGCTCGCTTATACACATAGCATCACTTTGTGAGAGTAACCAAAATTATTTTCTCTTGAATTCACTCGTGAGATTATCTTTATAGATTCCCATTCAAACAGAAGTTTTCTTGTCCCTTGGATTTTTCTCGTTAAGAACTCCTGACAGGTTCTCTCTCAATGTAGGAACTCCTGACAGGTTCTCTCTCAATGTAGATGCTTTCTCTCAATGAAGATATTTGAATGCCCCTCAGATTTTTAGCTGAAAGTTGGACATGGGTTTCTCTGAAAGAAAATCGTGTAATGTTGCTCACAATCACATTATTACATGAGCATCGTTGTGACCAATTCAGCGATTCTCTTACAGCATAACTTTCTTGTCCCTCGTTTTTATTTGTGAAAAATATGTGACGGGATTTATGTATATTGTTATCGATATTTTGTCATCCCTCTCTCTTGTTACCGATATATCACTCATTCTTTGACTCAATGCTGTGCTTTTATGTCAGTTGTATCATCCCGATATTTGAACTTTGACTCAGTCCCATCTCCCAAGCGTTGCCATTGAAGAAATAGTGAAATACTCTTGTAACGTCCCAGGATTTCCTATCCAATACCTGCTAAACACGTGGCGTTACCGCCGCTCCAAAGTTTCCTTCGAAACAAGGCGACAAGAATACAAGGGGTTTAAGTATCAGAAACATAGGAACTAGAGATAAATATCATACTTACATCGTTATCGGATCTAGAAATAAATATCCAACTTACATTGTCTTCTATTACATGAAAGTCAATGTCTAGAAAGAAATGATAATAATACAACGAGCCGAACTCATTCATCCTTGCTAAGCAACGGACCCTTCCTCGAATCTTTATTACCTGAAACGAACATGTAACCGTGAGCTTAAAAGCCCCAGTAACACAGGATACACATCCATCTCAAGGGTCTGGCATGCTTATTATATCATGCATTTCCCATACGCAAACAGAATACAATACAAGCAACACCGAGCAATCATATGCCAATCAGGAATATTTAAATACGTACAGGATAATAATAATTCAAGTCAAGCAGGTTAATCCCTATTTCATTATCACTAGCTTTTATTACAGGCTCAGGATGTTGGTTTAATTTGTGCGGTTTACGTGTTTTGAATGTTTTGATAACAACAGGCAGGTGAGATTTTCACGTGGGTGGAAAGCACGTAATGGGCAGGTGGTTGAGATATTTCTGGAGACAGTTGAGATATTCACGTGATCCTCAACCAATCACATTATCAATTTTTATCTCAATATATTTATTTTAAATTTTTATTTAAGGTTTATTTTTCAGGATATTACATCTCTCCCTCCTTTAAAGAAGTTTCGTCCTCGAAACTCGATTAAAGTAAAGAACAAGAACTTACTTGAGAATAAGTAGGGATATTGTTTTCTCATATCCTCCTCTAGCTCCCAGGTTGCTTCTCGTGCGGTATGGTTAGTCCACCGTACCTTGACCAGTGGCACTTCCCTTCGTTTGAGCATTTTCACCATGTGATCTACTATCTTCTCTGGCTTTTCCTCATAACATAGGTCTTCTGTGAGTCTTACTTGCTCATGTTGGATTACATGTTTGGGGTCAGGTTCATATTTCCTTAACATAGAAACATGAAAGACATTATGAACGCCAGTTAATCCTATCGGCAACGCCAACCGATAGGCCACTTCACCGATCCTTTCAAGGATCTCAAACGGATCTATGTAACGAGGACTGAGTTTTCCTTTCTTCCCAAACCTCATAACACCCTTAGTAGGTGAAACCTTCAAGAAAACATGATCACCAACTGAAAACTCTAGTGGTCTTCTTCTCACGTCAGCATGGCTCTTTTGACGATCTTGAGCTGCCTTCATCCGGGATTGAATAAATTTGACCTTGTCTGCGGTTTCCTGTGCTAACTCTGGTCCCACAACTAGAGTATCTTCAATATCATCCCAGCAGATAGGGGACCGACATCTCCTTCCATACAAAGCCTCGAATGGCGTCATGCCGATGCTAGCATGGTAGCTATTGTTATAAGCGAACTCCACCAATGGCAAGTGATGATCCCATGAACCCTTGTAGTCAAGGACACACATCCTTAACATATCTTCAAGAGTTTGTATCGTACGCTCAGTCTGACCATCAGAAACATGATGAAAAGCCATGCTGAAATTTAATCTAGTCCCAAAAGCCTTCTGTAAACCTTGCCAGAACCTTGCCTGAAACCTAGTATCCCTATCAGATACTATTGAACTCGGAGCACCATGTAATCTCACGATCTCCCTAACATACATGTTTGCTAGACGATCCACACTCCAAGAAGTCTTGATTGGGAGAAAATGAGCAAATGAAGCGAACAAGTGGCTTATTAGCAGCGCCTCATGTTAATAACTTTAAGGTTGAAGGTTCAAGATTTTCATGGACCAATGTTATACAACTTATTTCAAGAACACGTGGACATCACCTTATAATTAAATCCCTATCCACCAAGGTACTTGATCAGATATATAAGACCAATATAACTGGTGGCATGACATATTTTATCAGCAGATCTAAGTTATCAGTGTTGCGAGGAACGGGGCTGCGAGATTAATTATCGCACTGAAGATAGCAAGAGTCACAACGAGAGCAAGTAACATAGCAAGTAAGTACTTTCCTGGATGCATTATTTTCTTCTTCTCGTTGTCGTCTTCTTCTTCTTCTTCTTCTTTTTTTAAGTGCAAGGATTCAAAACTTTCAAGCACAAGAGTTCAATAAGGTCCTTCATGCATTTATAACAAACCGAGTGATAGAAAGTCTACATGAAATCTCTATATGTCGGCATAAAATCCAATTATACACGCCTTATTTATGACATAGGATATAGTGTTGATCCATTTGTCATGCGTGAAATCCAATGAAATCTAGATTCAACTACCCAAATCCTTTTATTTGACTTAAAATCTCATATTATCACAACACAAGTGTTACATTCTTTCTTATAGCTGGATAAATCATTTCCTTTCCTGTCATTGGTACAAGATAAATATATATCGTGTCATATATAACCATATCTTATTCGATATCGTTTCGAAAAATCTTCAAAGACCACAACCCATAAAAAAAATGACGGTTCATCTATCAAGGTTCCGTAAGCAAAACAGGAGTTTGAGCCTTATAAAACTCAAATAGCTTGGTGGGAAAATCTCCTTGGTGATTGGTTTGTAGATTTTGAATGAGTCAAGATTTGCATTGAAGATCTATTGTAATACGCAAATCCAAGTCACCATAGGTTATCAAAATTCAAACCAAATAATTTAGTTAATCCGGTACAAAAATGACATTTCTCAACCTTCACGAAGATTGTGAATCAATAGAGTACAAAACATCACGAGAGAATTAAAAACACGGCATGTTTACTTTTCTACCTTTCAAGATTGCCAAAATCATCTTTCCTTTAAATCAAAGACAAGTACAAGTGTATCATAAGAACAAGGCTCATGTACTTCTTGAAATTTTTGAGTCCCAGTAACATCATTTTAGATTAAGAAGGAAGAGAAACCAGCTTTGAGGACCAACAAATAACTTTCAAGGTTAGCAGACCACAAGAACAACCATCATGACAGCAACTCTGAGACCATGATGATTAAATAGATAGAAAATAGCCAGCAAGGGAATTAATTCCGAGTTTGAGGTAAGTCATGAAAACCCGGTCACAGAGCTAGCTTGGAGATTCAACAAAAGAAGCAACGCATGCGTATATAGATAGGAATTGCCAAAGGTGTGACTCAAAAGGATATCATGATAACATGGATATAATGAAGTCCAACCAATAAACGATTACTTCATGTATGAGTTTAGACAACAACATCAAAAACCCTCATACGAACACATCCATCAGAATAAGGAAAAGATAATCAACTTCAGATGCGAGGTTTTTAGCGCAATGGTTGAAACCAACATGATAGAAATCAAAGGGAACTCAAGTATCCCAAGAAAACAGAAAGCGGAATCCTGAGAGAACACACTTGACACTTATGTCTTTGTGCAAATTTTTTTTTTTAAAACTTACTCAGGTCTTGGACTTGTTCCTCTCAAACAACAAAGCGTGGAGAAACAATGATATTGATTACTCAACCCAGTTCAAGAATATAACTTAATCGAGTTAAATACAACATAAAAACATGATCAATCAGGAAGAATGAAATCAACAAAAGCTATGAAAGGCATGCGTGAAAACCAACAAGACCAATAGACATAAAAGCTTCTACTCAAGAACATTCAAGAAAACTAATCAAATCCAAACAAGGAGGAGTAATCGATCACATGATTCTGAGCAAGTAGCACATTAAGCCTTAGGAAGACGAGTTCAAGACACCGTGAGCTCATGACATAGAGGATCCAAATGTGAAATCAAGACTTGAATTCTCTTTGCATTGTTATGGAAGGTGGAATTCAATTCGATCAAAATACCAAGAAACAAGAGTTGGATAAGTCCTTAAGACTTACTCAAAACCAATACAATTAGCTCAAAACAGTACAAGAATCGGATCGAGATAAAAATTGCCACTTGTAAGCAACAATTTGCTTAATTCAAATGATTAAATTATTGAGTGCAATAATTTGAAAACAACAGACGGTCAAGAATACTTTCTTTCAGGTTTAGGATCATCCATTTCAAGCTTGAAATTCCATTTTCAAATATATATATATATTTAATTCAGGTTTAGGAAATTGAACAACTTTTCCTTATCACTACATCATTTACATGAAATAGTGCATAGACCACCAATCCTTATCCGTCTTTTACAGGCGGAGCGTTACGATTTTGGATCACGTCCAAAGCATTTTGAGGGACAACATCATAACTGAATAAATCATTTATCAATGTCAAGCATATTTCCTTTCAAGTTTGATATCACAGTCAAGCTCCGGATTTCATTTTCAGTTATATTATTTTCTTTACGATTCATGCAGGGCTCAGGAATTGTTATCACTTCAAACTCAGGGATAAATCATGTCAAAAATTTGGTATCACACAACAATCCAGGTTCAGGAAACGAAACAACTTTTATTAATCACTAAGTAGTAAGCAGGAAATAATGTTTGACATTCAAGAGAATCTAGTACGACCTCCACAACGGTCATTTATTACAGTGACTATCTAGAACTTGTATGCTAGACTCATGATACTAGAACAGTCCTTTAGGTAGTCTCCTACCAAGAATTTCCTCTCTTAAGTACTCCGCATAATTTTCCACATAGGCCAGGATTTCTTCACACAGCTCTCTTCCGTTAATTTTCCATTTTCCATCCATAAAATATTCCTCTTCATTTGGTTCTTCCTCCACGAAGAGATTGTCATACTTAATCTTAAGCGTAGAGAATCCCCCAGATGGTCAAGTGCGTAAGACTACTGTTGTCTCGTATATTGGATGTCTCAATGGATCATATATCCTCTTCAATGCTCTAATAATCTTTACCGTTTTCTTTAGATGCCCATCTAAATCCTCCCACAGTAGAAAACGTGGAATCCTTTGCCAGACTGGTTTTCTCGGTATTATGCTACACTTTCGTTTTTTTGACCTGCGAAATATTATTCTTAAGTCAATCACCCAAATCATTCAATCATCAAGTAAAAATAATCACTTAAAATCACGCCAAGGACATTTCACCCAAATCAACAATTCATCTTAACTTATGCGTGGTCACATTCTTACTCTTAATTCTATCTTGATTGATTTCCTGATCATTATCCTATGTTCCTTTATTAAACCCACGCTCTGATACCATTCTGTAACGCCCCAGGATTTCCTGTCCAATACCTGTTAAACACGTGACGTTACCGCCGCTCCAAAGTTTCCTTCGAAACAAGGCGACAAGAATACAAGGGATTTAAGTATCAGAAACATAGGAACTAGAGATAAATATCATACTTACATCGTTATCGGATCTAGAAATAAATATCCAACTTGCATTATCTTCTATTACATGAAAGTCAATGTCTAGAAAGAAATGATAATAATACAACGAGTCGAACTTATTCATCCTTGTTAAGCAACGGACCCTTCCTCGAATTTTTATTACCTGAAACGAACGTGTAACCGTGAGCTTAAAAGCCCCAGTAACACAGGATACACATCCATCTCAGGGGTCTGGCATGCTTATTATATCATGCATTTCCCATGCGCAAACAGAATGCAATGCAAGCAACA
Source organism: Drosera capensis (assembly GCA_001925005.1). Classification (NCBI taxonomy): domain Eukaryota; kingdom Viridiplantae; phylum Streptophyta; class Magnoliopsida; order Caryophyllales; family Droseraceae; genus Drosera; species Drosera capensis. Next base: position 868 of record LIEC01011042.1, on the reverse strand, counting down.
CCGAGCAACCATATGCCAATCAGGAACATTTAAATACGTACAGGATAATAATAATTCAAGCCAAGCAGGTTAATCCCTATTTTATTATCACTAGCCTTTATTATAGGCTTTTACAGGTTAATGACATGCTCTGACATGTCATATTGATTCTCAGGACTTTTACAGCTAAACAACTTGCTTTTGTCACGTTATAACAATTCTTAGGCTTTTACAGGTTAATAACATGGGAGGAGTTACATCAGGAATTTAACGTTAATAGTATCGTCATACTAATAACAATTAAACAAACAGGATTGTCGCTGGAGATGTCCCAAGATGGTTAATAATAACCAAACACGGCCACCAAGTATATTTCAATTGATGTCGCTGCGTGCACGCGAAGGGAATTTCTATCCCTCCCTACCTAGTCAGGACTCGTAACTCTCACAGTTATTATCATTTACAGGAATATCCTCATTGTTCAGGTTTTTCAGGATTTTCAGATAGGTATCATGAAATTAAACATATTAATTCCATGTACAACAGGATTCAAGATTTTCAGGCATATAATATGAAATTAATCATATTAATCCATGTATAGCAGGTGACCACCATGGTGTTTATACTTCGAGATTCCAGATATATAATATGAAATTAATCATATTAATCCATGTATAGCAGGTGACCACCATGGTGTTTCATAAATTTATATAACGTTATATTTTGTAACGTTCTTAATAATTTTCAGGATTAATAATTCGTTACAAAAATAATATCAACAAGCACAGGATATCACACATCAAGAACATGCAAAAATTTAGAAGATCGTTATTTAAATTCTATATTATTCTACAGGCCATCGGTTCTCGAAATTTCTCCGGCCAAGGTG
>LIEC01011041.1:21258-102107 GCA_001925005.1 Drosera capensis | reverse complement strand
TGAACATTTGCATCATAGCATCAGTTCGATGGTAACATAGCTGGTTCACTTCTGACTTCATCACACAATACTTTTCGCGAATGACTGCATTTATTCGAGTGATCCACAAACGGCGAAAATTTCTCTTTTGGATATTTCGATCCCGATGAGCCGAAAACAAAGATCTTTTTTCTGTTGAGCCATAGATCGACTAAGTCTAGCCCTTCGAAAGTTTGATGCAACTGAATGTATTTTTTTTCTACGTCTCCGAGCTATATTTCCTCGGCTAACTCTGCTCATTGAATAAATGAAACTTTGATGAATAACTTCTTGATTTTCTTTATTTGAGTTCTTATTATCTTGCCATTGTCCTATTTAAAGATCCATTGGCTTTTTCCAATGTATAAAAGAAAGATTCCAATGGCTTTTGCTACTAGAACCTACCACGATCTTTTCTTGAATAAATTTTTTCATAACTTAGCATTGAAAAGAATGTTTAACAAACCTTTTAATTCTTCTTGTTTTTGAGAGTTACTTGGTCTAACTGATAGATAGCAACTATACTCGCCCAAGTCAAAAAAGGAACAATTTAGAAGATAATCCTATTTCAAAGTTAAAGTACTTGTGATTTATTTCATACTTCATTCAGTAACTATTCTTACTACATTCTTTGAACAGAAATGATATTTTTTTGTACAGAGCAAATTTTACCTCACAAATAGTCATTGTTACTACATGATAATCTTCCAAGAATTATTGTTTGGTATTGTAATTCAATTGGACTGAAAGGACAATCTCTTATCAAGTGATGCTCTAATGTCTGCTTTGATAATCTGATGACTTTATATCAGAACCAAATGCATAGTTTTGCAGGAACCTGTAACAATAAATCATCACCAAACTATTAGTTGGTGTAGGCTGGTACATGATCATGTGTCACCATATATTTGGAACTAAAATCAATGGCTCAAATTAAAATCTCAACTCTGTTAACCTATATTACTTCCTCCGTTGCATTTAAATTAGAACGGTTTATGTGTGTGTTGAATTAATAAGAAATGTCAATTTTATCTTTATGAATATGTGAGATAAATGAATGAGGAAAAGAAGAAAAAGAAATGATGATGAGCGAGTTGATGTGATATAAAATAAGGATATTTTGATATTTTTACGTGAAAAAAGTTATTAAATGTGAAAAGATTGTAATTTGAATGAGATATCCACACAAAATGTTGCAATTTGAATTTGAGAAAATGAATATAATTTATGTTATCTAATAGAATAATTTTTATACAGAAACATTTGATGACATAGTCCAACTTTGATATTTGGATTTTTATCATAAAAATTCCTCAAAATTTTATTAATTCTAAATAAATCTCTCAATAGCAAACTTTTTGATTCAAAACAACTGTAATTATATAATATCCAAGCTCTTGTACATTTTGAGGACATTGGAGAGATTGGGTGAGGATCCGATTAGGGCTTTTGCTGCTCTGATAATTTGAAGGGGATGTGGTGAACCTGAAACCCTAGTATGGGTAAACCCTGACAATAAAGGGGCGAATTTGTATCACATGAAGTTTCCATTTTGGTACCTCTTGGCTTCCCTCTGAAAAACTCGTGTTAGATGAAACGGGGTTGTTGATGGAAACATTTTTGTTTCTCCTTCGTCATTGTACCAAGTGACTGAATGGAATTCATAGGTTGAACAGTTGATACCAATGTTGCAGGGATAGGTTGAAATGGTGATAAGGAGAAACCCAAGTCATTTTCAGGGTCTTCTATGCATCTCCGTGTTGGTGATTGGAATTGTACAGAATGGAATTCGATTTGTTAGCTCAGTGTTTTATCATAGCTCAGAGTCGATCTACGAGGAAGTGCTATCGTCTCGGTGGTACAAAGAGGTGTTTCCAAAGTTTTCCAAGTTGTCCTGTGTATTGAAGAATGTGGATTTGGTTGATGGGAGGTTGAAAGATGTTAATGAGAATTCGATTGCTGAGGGATGAGGGAATGCTGCGCAGGATGCTTAATTTTAAGGCGATTGGCAGGGTTTTTCTCGGGGCTTCAGGTGTGCAGGAAGAATTTAGGAGGAATATGGAGGCTACACTGACGGGCGATTGTTAGTTCTCTGAAGCCAGTGAGTGAATTCTTGGGTGTCTCTGCACAACAAAGGAAGGTGTTGCGGTTGAGTGTATGCTCACAGGTCGCTCGGCATCAGATATGGATCAATGCACTTGAGAAGTTTTTGAAGGGATTGAAGTTCGAGATGGAGTATTTGAAATGTCATTCTCCTAGGAAAGGGATTCATATCGAGGAGCAGATAGTTTCTAGTTGTCTTAGTTTCTTATTCGGAACTGCAAATTGTCGTGATCTGGAGTCAGCTTCATGGATGAGGCCAAAACCGATTAGAGCTGTTGATTGTCAATCGACCCATAAGTGGGAGGATGTTCTTGAGATGTTCAATGATCTTATTAACTGTCTGAGAGATGAAAAAGAATTAGCGTTCTATGTATATAATCTGGAGGTTATGAGGGAGGGGCTAACTCAGATTAAGGATCTTTCGGTGGACAAAAACATTGTCTACAAGGGGGTTAGGCATCAGGAGAGCTTAATACATAAGAGACTTGTGAAGACATTGGGTCACTCGTCCAAGTGCTGATTCACACTCCTCCACTATTATCTATATGGCGCAATGGGTGATATGGAGATTGAGGTTTTGGGTGACCTGCATCAAGTTGGTGCTCGGGACAGGTTCTGCTTGTGTATGGGAAAAGTCATGACCTCCGATGAGGAGAATATGATTCGGAGTGGAATGAAGCACTTGCACAGAAACCTTGGGCTATTCAAGTTTGCATGGGAAACATCACAGATGAAGGGAAATCTGAAGCTGCAAGGGCATATTTGATGTGTTGGAGCACAACATAGGACGCTTACCTATAAAGGAACTTCATTCTTTGTTCATGGGATTAATTTGTGATATGAGGCAAGGCAACATGGACATCAATTTGAGGCTCAGATCATCCTGATCGCTATGCTAAATTCTGATTCAGGCATGGCCTCAAAACTCTGGACTCATTTTTTTTTATTAACGGTTGAAAATAAGAATTTTCGTCAAGATCAATTATGAGCCAAAATCACAGTTTCGTGTCAAAAGGAGTTAAAAGTGTGTGAAATCCTTCACTTCTTTCTAGCCACCGCTGATTATTTCTTTTCTTTTGAGTATTAAAGTCTCAATACTCATTATTCAGGTCAATGAGGTCATCTATTAGTTAAATTTTATTTGATCCTATTGATTCGAGTTAATTCTCATAACAGAACTAGTTTCCATGATTCTGCGATATTGTAGTAATCCTTCAGCTGAAAATGGAATTATTTTTGTTGAAACTAGAGTGCTAACCCGTGCGTTGCACAGAAAGAAAGATTATAATACAAATATATAGTTTGGAAGTGATTTATGGACAAATATTTCTGAGATATTTTGAACTTACTGATCAAAGCAACATATCCACTTAATCCCGTATAATAAAATTAAACTCCATCCATCCTATATATTTTGCAACAAATTGACCCGGATCGTAAATTTAGGAGAGCCTTGACCTTTGGCAATTGGACTATATTGCCCTCACATATGCTCTCTCCCACAAAAAAACATCAAACAATCACTACCGATAAAATGAGGGAAAAATTCAAACTTGTGTAGTCCCTCCGTCCAAAAGAAATTACAACCGGTTGATTTGACATGATAATTTATGTGTGTTGAATTTAGAAGAAAAAATCATCTTGTCCTTGTGAGTGTGTGAGAGAGAAGAGTGAGGGAAAAAAGAAAGAGAAATTATATTGGGGTGGTTAATGTGATATGAAGTAGTGATAGTTTGATATTTTGTATGAAAAAAAATTGATAAATAAGAAAAAGTCACAATTTGAATGAGACGACCAAAAAAAATGTTGCAATTGGAATAGGACAGAGAGTATCTTCTTATAAGGGTTAATATTGTCTTTTTGGAGCAAAAGACTTTCCAATTTTAAAAGTGTTGCAAACAAATAGGGACGACCTTATTTGGCAAAATGATGAAAAAAATATGAGACAGATGAAGTAATAAAAATACTGTTTTCTGATGCTCTTAAAAGAGGTCGAATCCATAGCCTCATGATCAGGGGGAGAAGCGGCTAGCCACTGAACTTATCCCTCTTGACATTTTCTCTTGACATTTTGAATTTATTGATGTTTTACATAATCAAGACCTAATTCAAACCATACATTAAAATTTTATGATATTCTTAAGCATTTCAACATTATGGATAAGTTGATTAAAGTACTTTTCATGGTAGAACTCAAGCATCCATTAAAGTACTGGTCAAAGTCGGACTCGAACTATCCATTAATGTAATTGTCCCATTACTTTACCCAAAAAGAGTCCCATCAACTATCCCAAAAGTTATTCGCTCCGAGTCTTAGAATATTCTATCTATATAATACAGAACCCAAACCCAATATTAATAAAGAATTTATTCATTAAGATTTGATATATGTTCATTCGAAAGCCACGTCAAATTACCGAAATCCATCGCCAAATTCCCTTAGTAATCAAGAATATACCAAGACTTCCAATAAATGATGGTCAACCAGATCCCATTATCTCCCGATGGAGATGGACAAGAAAAATGCATCGGGGGACCCAGACAGGCAATAAACTCCCATCTAGCTATGTACTTTCTTGCATTGGTGAAGTACGTCTACCTTTTTTGTGCTTTTACCTCCACCATACATATAAAGAATCTTTTCTTCTTGATTTGTTTGTTGATTTGTTTGCAGGTATTTAACTCTTTCATTCAACTTCTTTTTTCGAGTTGGAAGTTTCTATAACATAACATAATAGATCAGCAACTCTTGGAAAGGGTGAAAGATGTCTGCCTTCTTTGATTTCACAGAAAGAGTCTCAAAAAGAAAAGAAATAGAATAAATACATAAAAGCCAGCTATCGGAATGGAACCGACGACCGTCGCATTACAAATGCGATTCTCTAACCTCTAAGCTAAGCGGGCTCACATAAGATAAATTGTACATACATAGGAATTCAATAAAATCAAAATATTTGTATTAACTTCACTTTTCATAATCTCCAATAGAAGTTCAACTAAAAAGAAGTTGAAAGATTCTTATAGAATCTATGTAGAGTAATTAAATTCTATCTATTTCATTTCTTTTTTTTTTCTTTTTTTTTAATCTCGTCTAATACTCTTTTTGAACTCAATAGAATCTAGAGTTTGGAATAGAGAAGTCAAATCGGGATTTGATAGTATAAATAGAGAAAATCTAGATTCAATTATTCGTTCTAGATATAAGACGACTTCTATTCATATTATTTTCTATTATTTATTTTTTAAAATTACATACATAATATGACATTCGTCTGCTTTCTTGAGAACAGGGTTGTGTCAGGGGAAGAGGGGGAGGAGGTTTTGTGTGGGATGGGTTGCGTTGTCCATGATGGGTACCCCGAAGTTGGGGTACTTGGTGGAGGTTGTGGATGGGTGTTTGGGGGTAGTTGCTTTGGATTTGGTGGAAGGATTGAGGGCGGTGGTGAGGGAGACAGAGGGGTGGGTCAGGCCTTCGCCTGTTGTGATGGAGTAGTGGCAGAAGGCTTTGTCTTGCTTGTATTATTTGCTGTAGAGGTTTCCGGATATGTTTCTTGAGAACGGTGGTTTGAATCTCTTGGAGTCGGTTTTTGAGGTTGTATTGGGTGTATTTAAGTCGTCTGCATTCTCAAGAGATTGTTTTGTTGCAGCCGGTGTGAGTTTATGTGCTGCTCTTCAGGTCTCTCTTAGTCCTGAAGAGCTTGGATATTATATAATGACAGTTGTTTTGAATCAACAAGTTTGCTATTTTAATGGCAAACATGAGATTGAGCTTAGCTCCGTGGTTACTAACATTCCTTATAGTGGGGATTTTTCTTCTGAACTGAAAGGATTTTCAGCATTGAGTAGGCTCTCTCTGATTCGAGGGATTGTCACCGTGCTTCCAAGAAGTTTACTAAATATCTCCAGTATTTAGCTGGAAAAGGCGGATTGGGCCGTAACAGGTTTGTTGGGGGCATGCCACGAACTATACTGTATGATGGCATATTGCCGGAGTTGTGCAACTACTGTGAGAATCCAACCGAAAGCCATTTCAACTTTCATGCAGTGACGGTGATGCAGATTTGTTTGCAGCAGGTCAAAGCTTCCCTGTTGGTTGAACTTGACGATAAAGCCGCAGATTTTGATCCACTGCCCGAAAACATGAGTTCTCGTTTGTTAAGAATCATATGGAATAATTTGGAAGATCTTTTAAGTCAGACAGTAAAACAAGTCCATCTTATTTTTGATCTTTTATTAGATGCTAGATTTGCTGTTCAGCTAGATAGTAATTGTGATAGATTATCTTTTTCAGTTTCCAAGATTGTAGGAGATATTCTTCGGATGGGGCCGAGATGCAAGGGAAGATATGTTCCTTTGGCATCTTTAACCAGGAGATTAGGAGCCAAAGCTATCTTAGCAATGAGATTCCAGGTTCTATTTGAGACAGTACAGGCATACATTGATGATGATGTGTGCTGCTTTGCAACTTCATTCTTGAAGTGTTTCCTTGAGCACTTGCGTGATGAATGTTGGAGTAGTGATGGTGTTAATGAAGGGTATATAATATATCATTGCTTACCACCTTTCTTATTAGGTCTTTCTTCTGGGATTCCAAAGCTGCGTTCAAATTTGAACACCTATGCTTTGCCCGTTTTGCTTCAAGTGGATGTTGACAGTTTATTTCCACTGCTTGCTTTCCTTTCAATTAGAGTAGGGAGGACACTGAAATGGCATTTCCTGAACTGAGCAGCTTGGATGTGACCCTTACAATTGAAGAAAAGGTGGCAGTTTTGGTGTCACTTCTTGAAGTATGTCGATTTCTTGCGTTGCTTGAAGGGGATATGGACTCATGTGAGACATCTTTTGATCATCGGAAGAACAGGGTAAAGAATACAATACTGCTTGTTTCCGCATCAAAGGGTTGCAGGTTAAAGGTCCAGCTGAGTGGCTTGCACTGGTATTGACCCATGTTGATGAGTCACTTCGTGTAGATGCAGCTGAAACTATTTTCTTGAACCCCAAGACATCAAGTCTGCCTTCACACTTGGAGCTCCATTTGATGAGAAAAGCATTGCCTATGCATATGAGATGTAGTTCGACCGCTTTTCTGATGAAATGGAACAGCTTGTTTAAGACATTCTTTTCTCGGGTTCATACCGCTCTTGAAAGACAGAAGAAGCAGGGGAACTGGCTGCCTGTTTCTGTGCATAGTAGTGTGAAAAACTGTTCTGTTAATGCATGTGAGACAAATGTGGTTAGCCAAGCTGAAGCTCTTTTTCATTTTATGAAGTGGCTGAGTTTATTTTTGTTCTTATCATGCTATCCGTCTGCTCCCTATGAAAGGAAAATCATAGCCATGGAGCTTATTTTGACACTGATTAATGTTTCGTCCATAGTGCCTCCGCTCCATGATGATAACTCCTTGTATCCTTACAACAGAGGACTTACCTAACCTGGTCGACATTATTATTAGTTGGCTCAGTGATTGATAGCTGGGATAGGTTGAGAGAAAACTCTTTCAAGATACTATTGAAGTTTCCCACCCCGCTCCCTGGAATTTCAGACCCTCTCATGGTCGAGGATTTAGTATCATGGGCTTAGAGGTTGGTGTGCAGCCCATGTGTTAGAGAAAGCGATGCAAGGCTTTAGCCTTACGGCTTATACTCAGGAAGTATGTGGTGGAGCTTGGTCGGATTGTGAGAGTATCAACCGATAGTGTTTCTTGTAAAACAGCTTCTGCTTCTCCAGTTGTTGAATATGTAACATCTCTCATTGATTGGTTGCGAGTGGTTGTGCAGGAAGGAGAGAAGAACCTTTCAGAGGCATGCAAGAACAGCTTTGTTCATGGTGCTTTGCTGACGCTCAGGTATACTTTTGAGGAATTGGATTGGAATTCTGATATTGATGGATCTAGCATTATGAAGGTCAGGCATGCACTGGGGATTTTGTTGGAGCTGATTAAGAGAATAACCTCTTTGGCGCTATGGGTAGTCGCTGCTGATGCTTGGTATTTGCCAGAAGATGCAGATGATGGCATTGATGATGATAGCTTGCTATTGGACCTGCCTAGTGGAACTGATGAGTCAGCATCTACAACTGAACACAAGGCGAAAGCTCTCGATTCTGTGAGTGACGCCAGATCTTCGGAACAGATTGCCATGGTTGGATGCTGGCTGGCGATGAAAGAGGTATTATTTGTTTTTTAAGTGGCTGTCATCTTTGTGGCTTTGCAACTACTCTATCATTTCTCTTGAAAAGTTGGCTCATCCGAGAGAGAGAATCACGAGAGCAACGATGAGAGTAGCAGCAGGCGACGGCGAGGAGTCATAAGGTCGAAGGTGAAGTTCAGAAGCTGGGAAAAAACTGAGGAAGAAGACAGCCAAGAGGGAGAAGGCAGCCAGCTAAGAATGGGAACCCACTGGAAAGAATAAAGTGGTTTTTTTTTTCTTTTTTTACACTCCCCCAACCTAAACTGGAGCATTGTTTAATAAAACCAGTTTGGAGTTGAAATTGTTTCGCCGGGTGATTGGATTTCTTAATGTACAGAAAAGGGAATCCGCAAGGCGTGTACTGACAGGTCTTGAATATTTTCACAGGTAAGTTTTCCATTTGGTTCATTTTGCTTCATAGTTCATTTACTGATCTCATTACTTGCATTCAACAAATATTATTTAAATATTACCGATCCTTTGATGCTTCCAAGTTGAAAGTTACAACTATAGTTGTAGGTTGATGTATTCAGCGAGATACTTATCTTGTTATATCTTGGCGTGGATCTTATTGAGCAGCTCAAATATGTATACCACTAGTTATATATTATGATGTGTTCGTATCTCGGATAGCTCAGTTGTGTTCAATTGGCTTCTGCAAATCAATATGCTGGTTAATCTCAGCGGCAATCAATCGTTTGCTTTTTGTATGAAGGTACCCGACATTGCATTCTTTCATATTCAGTGAACTAAAGCTCGCAACTGAGTTGCTTTGCTCAGAGACGTCGGGATCCAACTTGGCCGGTGTTGTACACCCTAGCCTATGCCCTGTTCTGATCCTCCTGTTGAGGCTTAAGCCTTCACCAATTGCAGGGGAAGCAGGTGATCATTTGGATCCCTTTCTCTTCATGCCATTTATCATGAAGATTTTGACCCAAAGCAATCTATGTCTTCGTGTTCTTGCTTCAAGGGCGTCAACTGGACTGATATCTAATGAGAGATTGCAGGAGACGCTGGTTACTGTTTCCTCTGAGGTGCTTTTGTTGGGAAAACAAAGTGAAACTAGGTTAGCTTTTGTCGAGCCATGTGATTCGAAAGACATATCCTCTGTCAATTATAATGCAATGCATGGGATGCTGTTGCTGTTGATTAACCTTTTGGATACCAACTGTCGTAACATGGCTGATATGTCCACCAAAAATCTGATACTTGACCAGTTGATCAAAGTGCTTATCAAGTGTTCGTGGATTGGGAGGCCTAGTCATTGTCGTTGCCCAGTCCTCAATGGGTCTTTCCTCAATGTTCTTGATCATATGCTCTGTATTGCAAGAACATGTGAAAGCAATGAAGTGGTTGCCATTTGTACTCTTCCAGATCATTGTTCCATGACCCGACTATATCAGAACTGAGGAAACAAGCTGTGGTGTCTTATTTTAGTTGCGTGATTCAGAAGTCAGAAGAAGCCACCGAAAGAGTTCTACCTTCATTTGGGCATTCTCATGATAAAACCTCAAAGAGAATTCCCATTGATATTGGTTTTGGAGGAGTTGTGGAACAGCTTATCCGACTCATGTCAGATGCATCATATGAAGTTCGGCTTGCTACATTCAAGTGGCTTCTTCAATTCATCAAGTCGTCTGAAGTAGATGATGTTGGTAACAATCAGAGCAGCAGACCTGCTGCTGAGATAATTAAATGGGCAGAGACCAGCATCCAAATGACAATGATGGAACTCTTGTCACAGGAAACGTATCACAAATGCTCACATTATATTCTGAGAATAATCTCAGCATGGAATTTCTTGCAGAACGAGAAAGTGAGTAGTAGAAGAGCCGTCCATTCAACATATGTTGGAACATTGATTTTTGAGTCTGCTATGGAGTTCTGGAATTGTTTAATTTCTCTGCATGACCATGCCAGGCATACGAAAACTAGAGAAGCTCTTGTTTGCTGTCTTGGATTTTGCATCAAGCACTTCATGGGTTTGCTCAAGAGTATCATTCTTGATGAAATAGGCAAGCAGAATGTTAGAATATTCTTAATATGATCGTTGTAACCGTCCTCTTTCCATGTCTCATCTCCTGAGTCCTATGGATATTTTACTCGTGTCACTATGTTTCCAGATGAGGTGTCTTCTATTTCAGGTCCTTCCAACTCAACTGAAGACTTGTCTTTGGCCCCTCTTGAATATGCTACTCAGCATGTGGATCCTCCTACTCATCGTAGCACTCGGGTAAGCCTTCCTCCTCCTCATCTTAATAACTATTACTTTATCCTGCTTTTGCTGTCCTTCATGAGCCTCAGTCATTTCGAGAGGTCTCTTCTGATCCTCTTTGATAGCAAGAAATGAATGAGGAACTACATGCTCTGAGTAAGACACGAACATGGGATCTAGTTAATCTGTTTGCAGGCAAATCGTTAGTTGGTTGCAAATGGGTTTATAAAATCAAAACCAAGTCTGATGTATCGATTGAGCGTTACAAAGTTCGGCTAGTTGCACGCAGTTTTACACAAGAATATAGCATTGATTATGAGGAAACTTTTGTTCCTGTCGCTTGCATCACATCGGTAAGATCCTTACTTGTATTTGCTGCTGTATGTTATTGGGATCTTTTTCAGATGGATGTCAAGAATGCTTTTCTAAATGGTGATCTTTCTGAGGAAGTATACATGAAGCCTTCTCCTGGTTATGATCATCCACTAAACAAGGTTTGTCGACTTCGGAAAGCATTGTATGGTCTCAAGCAAGCTCCATTGTAGGGTATGCCAAGTTCCACAGTACACTCGGGCAACTTGGCTTTACCACTAGCTATTATGACTCAGCCTTATTCATCAAGAAGTTCTCTGCAGGTACTATTCTTTTTTTGTTATATGTCGACGATATGATCATTACAGGTGATAATATCTATGGTATTCAAAAGATAAAGGAGTTTCTCAGTGCACAATTTGAGATGAAAGATCTCGGAATGTTCTCTTATTTTCTTGGTCTGGAGGTCTCTAAATCCTCCACTGGTTACTATTTGTCTCAAACCAAATATGCATCAGATCTTATCTCTCGTGCAGGGATAACTGATATTAAAACTACTGACACTCCCTTAGAGACCAATGCCAAATTATGTCTAACTGATGGAGAATTACTGAAGGATCCTATTTGTTATCGTCAATTAGTCGGAAGTCTGATATACTTGACTGTTATTCGACCAGATATATCATATGTTGTTCACTCGGTGAGTCAATTCATGACATCACCACGGTCTACACATTTTACTGTGATTCTTCGAATCTTACGCTATGTAAAAGGTACTATTTTTTACGGTTTGCACTTCTCATTCTCTTCGATCTTAAAACATGCAGATCCTACTGATCGAAGATCTACTACTGGCTACTACTTCTTTCTTGGTAGTTCTCTTATTTCTTGGCGTTGTAAGGAGCAATCTGTTGTTTCACGTTCCAGTTCAGAGTCTGAGTATCGTAGCTTAACTGACACCACTGTTGAGCTAGTATGGTTACGATGGCTTCTTAACGATATGAGTGTTTCATTCTCCACCAGCACACCTATCCATTGTGACAGTGAGAGCGCTATTCAGATCACGCACAATGATGTCTTTCATGAACGCACGAAACATATTGAGATTGATTGTCATTTCGTACGACATCACTTTCTTCACCGGACTCTCTCACTCTCTTCAGTGGCATCAGTTGATCAAACTGTTGATCTCTTCACGAAGACCCATCCACCACGACGGTTTCATGCACTTGTATCTAAACTCAATTTGATCTCTTCAGAACCATCTTGAGTTTGAGGGGATGTTAGAATATTAGAATAAAAGAATATGACCGTTGTAATATGACCGTTGTAATCGTCCTATAAATAGAGAACTCTTGTATAGGTTTTAGATATACATGATATATTACTTCAAATACATTTATCACTGAATGCTGTTGAATGTGGCAATGATTTGGCAAGATGTACCTTCTTATATGACTGCATTATCCAGTTTGTTCGCCTAATCAAACAGTTAAATGCCTCGTCTGAGCTGGTGAACATGCGTAAAGCCACTGCAGATTCAGTGGTTGTATCTGGATTGTTAGGGGAAGCTAAGCTTATTGCTTCATCTGTGACCAACAGCCTCATTCCACTTGGAAATTCGGTTCAATGTTTTGAACCAAACAATTCCATCAATATGCTTGCTTGTCAAATATTGGTAGTGTGGCTCATGTGCATTCAATTACTGGAGGACGAGATGTCTTCCTCCTAGAGAAGCTTTCCCTAGATGTCTTGAAGTGTTTCGGAAATGCATCTTGAAGCAGTTCCGAGGCTGGAACCTTACCAGTCCCAGCCCAGGTGGATAAAGTCATAGAACTGAGTTTCAAGTTTCTTTCTTCGGTTTTCGGCCACTGGGATGTGTACTTAGAGTATCTTCAGCTTGGGTTTTGAAAACTGCGAGTTTTGATGTTCCCCGTGGTGATCTTGTGAGATGAGTTTTTGACAAAGAAATCGATAATTATCACGAGGAGAAGTTGCTCCTCTGCCAGATCTGTTGTTCCCACTTGGAGAAGCTTCAGGTATCAAGAATGTGGGCCTTTGACGCGTTTAGAAGAAAGCTGTTTCTAGGTTTCTTGAAGGCATGGAGGTCAAGATTTTGCCAGCAGTTCTTGTCGTTTGCCGGTGCGCATGCTGGTGTCCTCAGCGGAGCTGGTTGGTTTGGTGGTATAGGTAACCATAAGGATGCCTTTATGCCTGTATATACAAATCTGTTGGCGGTTTATGCCCTCTCAAATTGCATTTTTGATGGCGAAACAGGCGATGCCTCATGTTTTCTCTTTGATGTCGTCGAAGTTGGTAAATCGGCTAAACCTTATCTGAAAAATCCTTTAATTTGTAACATTTATATTGTACTGGTTAAGTTACATGAAAAAGCGGGCGGTAACGTGGCTGCCAGTGTAACAAATGAGTTGTTAGATGGTTGTCAGTTCTGGGATGGGTTTAATCCATATTTTCTTCTTAGATAGCTGCTTGTTAGCTAAGTTTGGAGTTGGGTCCAACACAAATCCCAATCCAAAGTGGCCCAATGTTAAGCCCGTGACGAGTTTTGATGAGATCCAAGAGAAAGGCCCATCAAGAAAGGCCCAAGTTCTAGAGATTTCTCCAAGCTTGCGGAAGAGTTTGGAGAATTCCTGATAACTCTATGACTTTGTAAATATGTAGAGATTGTTAAAGAGAAATCTAGAATACTTAGGAGAAGTAGAGATTCTAGAATGTTTCATTGAATTGTATATAAGGGGATTTTTGACTCATTTGTCAAACCATCCATCCGTCACGATCTCCACAATCCTCCACGAGATATAATCTCACAAACCCGAGCAGCAATACGTGTTTCTCTCAAAGGTTGTTCCAAGTTCCCATTTCTCTTTATAAGTTCTTACTTAGTCACTTACTTAACCATTTTGACATTGGAGAAGGTTGAGCTTAAGCGAAGGTTGAGAGTAACTGGGGCTATGCTTCTGTATGATTGATCGGTTTTGATCCCTATAGCATTTTTTGTACTTTCTGACAGATATTGTGTTGCATACCTTTACTTGTACTACAGTCGAAATGGCATTTAGATAACCTTTTAGATTTCAAGGAATATACGATGTCTACACATTGAGATATTCTGGAAACGCTTATTGTGTGGTTTATGACTTGTTATTTAGAATAGAGGTAGGATGTGTGCATCTTGCTTGCTTTGTTGAGACCCTATCCTTGATGGGAAAAGTTGGTTGATGGTGGTGTTATCTAAACGCTAAGGTATATAATGTATACTTGTGACTTGTCATTAGGTTCCTCGTGGCCAGTTTAATGTGTGCTTGCTCTATGTTTTAGTGGAGAACTCATGGCAATGATGACTCTTATTATTCACTACTCTATTATCACGTGGTTTTCTTCAATCACGTATGCTTATCTATCTTGTTTTCAACTCATGAATCATTGTTTTTGTTGCTTTTGTGAATAGTTGGGGTTCTGGTATGATTTTCTGTTTCCTGAACTGTTCCCTGAACTGTGAAAAGAAAACCTGTTCTCATTTTCTCAGAGAACAAGCCTGGAAGGAGCCACCAGCACTCTTCTGTAAAGCACAAGCTTGGCAAGAGAGAAGAGTTCATCGGTTAAGAGCGAAAATTTCAATCTATAACCCAAAATTATATCCCAATTACATACAGCAAATGCCAGACCCCGCCCAAAATGTCATCATCCAACCCACATTTATCGAAAATAACAGTCCAAAGAATCAGAGAAAAAACAAATAATGTTCTATGCATCATGTCCTCAGTCAATATAGGAATTGCGGTGTGCCATAGCGGTAGTGCTGGGGACGGGGACCCTGTCTCAAATCAGCTGTCTACCAGATCCTATCAGCATCACACGTTGCTGGAGATAGTTCTCTACCAGTCCAAACTCCCCAAATTTCTGATTCACACCGCAAAAGCTGGACCCTTCAAAAAGGCCAAAAAAGTATACCGTCTCTAAAAGAATCGACCGAATCTCCTGTTGTTATACAGATGAAAGAATGGTGTTCCATGCTGAGCAACCAGATGCTGTCTTGCGAAAGATGAGATGCCATAGGCGGGGTGCCATCTGAACGGGATGTTTCTGGATCAAGCTGAACCACCTTTGATGTGATTCTGATTCAGCATAGACATCATCATCAAGCCAGTAGCACCAATAAATTCAAAATTCGAGAATCAGGCATCATTACTCTGTTACTGCCTTCTATACAAGTAGCTGACGACCTACGACTCCAAAATATGACAATTTCTGATGAAATCATTCGAATAGTTAACATGCTTTGTCCAGAATGGCCGAAGATGCTCGAAACCAATGGGAAGCCATGGCTTCGACTGGCCGTTGTAATGAATGACAGCAGCCTGGTTCACACTCTCAATACTAGTTTTGTTCTGGTATCCCAAACCAAGCAGGTGCCAAGATGAATCTATTGGGCGAACGTGGCCTCTGAATGCAATCAAGGCAGGTGGAAGTGTTCCGAGCTTCCACAGAGTTAAACTTGATCTGAGGTTCTGCATAGCATGACAATAATCACAATAAGTACACGATTTCCCAGATGATGATAGCATGTAGAAAGATGCCATGAAAATGGTACAGTTGTATGGGTATGGTGAAAATGGTACAATTGTAAACCATCAAAGGAAATAAGAAAGGGAATGAATATATTGAGGATATAGGATATATCAAGAACCTTTTTTTTTTTTTGTGGGATAAGGGATATATCAAGAACTTAGATGTGCAAATTCTTGAAATTCAGCAAGAGCATATCTGGAATCAACTCATTCATCCAAGCAACGAGAACAATTCGAAAAAAGGCTAAAGTTCCTTTGGTTTAGTTCAGGCTTCCGTTGTGTGAAAAAGCTGCATGCCAAGACAAGCAGCAACTCCTAGAGGTCATTGGGACAGTTCTCCCTATTGTATAGTTCATACCCAAGACTCATGAGTCTAGCACACGACAAAAAAAAAAAAAAAACGAAGGAGACCAGGTTCCAATTTTGAGAATTCCAGCATATTGCAGAACACTCAAAAAGTTATCGAACATTCAAAAAGAGAGAACAAGTGGGAAAGATGAAAAAAATAGCAGTATAGAGATGAAAACCAGCTTAGGAAGACGAGAAATAGAATCAAAGATATCACCCAATTCCCAAGGACTTGAAGATCTGGAGCCCTTTCCAATCGGAATAGTAGATATCGATCTAGAATGAACTCAAAACTTGAGCTCCTCAATGTGGTGTATGACTTAACATAAAATATGGAGAGATATAGCTTCTAGTATACAATGGTTACCGTCTCCATTCCATCTCCAACAATCACAGACACTGTAAGTAATGTATCAACCTCCAATGATTCGCATGACGTCATATCACACGCTTAAAAAGGCCAGCTATGGCAGAGGAAGCTAGCGAATGTTTCTCATGCTATAAGATCAAACATAAAAAAAGTAATAACGAAAGTAAAACAGATAGACAATGATACCTCCTTCAACCATGAATGATATGTATCTCTTATATTTGTCTTTCGCCATGCACGTAGATCGAAGATGTTCATCCCGTAAGCCCATGCACATTCTTCAGGGTCCAGGTTCTCAGCGATTAGAGGATGAGAGAAATTGAAGTAGTTTCTAAATCTCTTTGACATAACCCACTCATCTTCACCTTGACAGGTTTGCACTGCCCCGTTAACTTTACCTTCAAGATCAATCTCCCACAGAGGGGATAAATCCCTTTGAACTACTAAATCATCATCCAAGAATACCACCTTATCAAGGTTCGGAAATAACTTTATACAAAAAAGAAAAGAAAAAAGTTGTTAATCCTCAGCACAAAACCAAATACCATTTAACAGCAATGGAGGAGAAAGACACTTATCAGAACTCAGGAAATTCATTAGTACAGTAAAAACTCCTTGTGTGATGGGAACCCATTCAGAACCTCTAAACCATGTAAGTAGATCCGAGGCGTCAACAGGAAAATTTTCAAATTACCATATACTATTCTCTAATGTGTTACAGTTTATTATTATCGTTGTTTGTTGTTAAACCTCTTCATCATCCACATTCTTCTTCTTTGTCACAAGAGCAATGCTAGCTTTAGGGTTGTACCGAATTGTAGTCACTCATTTCAAGAAAACAAAAAGGTGATCGTTTGGAAGATCTGTACAGAGCAACAAAATCCTTTGATTCTAAAACAATGAACGATCACCGATTAATGCGGCTCTTATAGTTAAGTGCCTCTTGACTTAGATATTTTTCTAAGTGAATCAGGCATAATAAGTAGGCTCCATAATCAGTATATATCCAAAAACTACCATAGATACAAACTTATGATAATAACAGATCACATCAATTACTGCCCTTTAGGCAGAATTAAACTATATAATCAACTTGAGTACAACATTAAAGAACTATGTACACATAGAGCGGGAGGCTGAGCTATGGTCGCATCCCTAATCATTAAAAGAATCAAGGATGAAATGATAGTAAGAACCACTTCCTGATGTTGGTACTCTTGTGAGTGCACTTCATAGTAAAGAATGAAATAACATGGAAGGATTAAAAGCATATAATGTGTACCACAGGCACAGACCATTTTCATGAAGTCGTTCACATATTTGTGCATGCCTAGCTCATCATCTATAGAAAAATTTCCCAAGATGGAAACTTTTGATCTTGTAGACAATTAAGATGGAAAGTTTGTACCTCCGGTAAATAGATGCGAAGATGATTAAGTAACGAAATGTACTTTGGACTTCTAGCCTGCAGTTTTGATGCGAACATCCGCGGAGTTGTCTCACTGAGATTAGTCCCTGCCACGTGATTGCCATGGTAGTAATTTCGAATGCCATTATGGCTCTCTATAGCTTCAAGCACTGGAACGTTCTCCCTTGTTAACCAGTCAAACTGATGTACACCTTTCACTTCAACGATAGCAGGGGAGACAGGGTTCAAGGCAAACCACGAGTGCATGCCAGCATAAGTTTTCTTGTCAGTAACAATGTGGAACACAATTCTCTCAGGACTTGGAGATGACTGCACAGTAGATGAAACCACCACTGATGCAGCTAAGATATTATCCGTTGAAACAACAAAGTGGTGATATGAGTTGTCAGAAAGCAAAGGTAGCAACTCTGGCGGAGGCAACTGTTTGCGCGCATGTGCATTAGAAGAATATTCATCAGTCAAACGCAAGGAAAGACAATGAATGCCTTTCGGGATTGAGCTTGCAGCAAAGTGCTTATTCATGAGCTCCGCAAACTTTGCTTCCCTGAGATCCTTTTCAAGTTTTTCTATCTGAGGACAATAAACCCGAAGTTAGGACAAATTGATAGTATACAGACCAAGAAGTTCTTAAATGGAAACATAGCTAAAAAGCGGCAGCGATGAACGGAACCAATCAAAAAATAAAGAAAATATCATTTGAGTCAAACTAAGGTGTCATGAGTATAAAAGTAGGGATGAAACAAATCAGTATGAAAAAGCCCAAAATATTATTTACATCCATTATACAGAATCAAATCTAGAGATGGAGACATGGAATTCAATGCATGGAATTCAAATTCTAATCAGAAGGCTTCAATTAATGTCAGAGGGCGTGGAATTTCAATATGTAAGGATGAGACATGGACCATAGGCAAAGTAATGCACAATTTAACTCACAGTAAAAAGGTAGAGGTTAATTAGCGAAGAAGATGCATAAGAATAGAGAAAAATAAACATGCACAAAATTGTTCTACTGGCAGAAAAATTCCTATTTATTCTTTATCTTTTGCATCCCCATCACCCTTTGGCAACTTCAATAGTCATAAAGCCTCCAAAATCCAAGAGTAAGTCAAATGTATCAAGTATCTGGTGGCTAGAAATGGCAGATGCAAGTCCCCCGTGATTGTCTAAAATAACAAACTTGGCTAGGATTTCATTTGAAGAAGAGATTTATTAAGTCGTTCCAAACATTTTTCCTTTGATATATTTTTCCTTTGAGCTTTCTAGAAAACACAATATACAAGTCCCTTTCAACAATTAAAAACTTTCAAAGTCCTATGAGAACAGAAAAGAAAGAAGATTCTATAAGGAAAAAAAAAACCTTTTATTAGATTTACTCCATTCACAAGCTTTCTAGTTATTTTCTGAAGAACGGTTATACGGCTCTTTGGTGGTATGAAGAATATTCTTAGTTAGGGCATCTTGTTATGAGACCTTAATTAGTTCCTTCACAAGCCTTTTCTATCCTAGCGATATGGCTATGTAGAGCCCACCATCCTCTAAATGAATTTCTCCACATGAATCAGTGAATATCTGAGGGAGTAGGTCAGAATCAAGACCAACACATCACACCTTACCAAAAAGCCTATCTCTACGGGATTCCCCGACCAAATGTTGTGGTGGATCTGGTACGAATAACATAACGATTCTGTAATGTGAACGACTATTCATAATATGGTTATGGCGTACTAGATCTACTACCAGCATCTTCTCAAATGATGCTGATATAAGGCAACATATCACTTCTTGATTATATTTCCATGTTTTAAGAATCACCTCTGTTAATGAGAACTCATATAAGAAGAAACAATGCAAATGGTTTGATATAATTCCATTTCACACAGTCAGGAAAAGATCGCAATTGCACAATCAAATCCACTTTGAATATATACACACTAAACTTCCTAAAGGATATTATCTAGGGTTTAGGGGTTGTGTGTCTAGACACATGGTGTGTCAAGCGATAAAACAACGGTTAAGATTAAATCAATACTGATGAAAGATTGAGAATAAATTATTATCTTTTTATCTTGATCATTCATCCATATATTTAAATCTCAACCGTTATATCATCACTTGACACACGATGTGTCAAGACACACACACCCGTTTCCCTACTATCTAACAGAATCGTCAGTGGTTGTACAAGTGCACCAATATTGGCCATCACAAATAGTAAAAAAGCAAAGAACCAAAAGAATTTAGTGGTAGTGGTATAGTGCAAAATATGACTGTTAGAAAAAGGGGAAATCGGCTCCACGTAGTTATAACTTGCAACACAATCAAAGCAATCACCTAAACTTGAAGAATGCAACCAACAATATTGTCCAGAGTCATAGTAAACAACACATGGATTTACTGTAGCAGGTGAAGGATGAGTTAATGGAGAGCATTATACCAGAAGATGTTTGTTTTGATATTTTTATAAAAAGAACTTTGTCAAAAAAGATGTTTATTATATTTTGGGACGACCCCAATAAGAAACCGTTGGCTATATTTGAGGACAGAGGAAGTAGATGATATCAAAATGTAATAACATCATATTTAACTTTTAACAGCTTTTATTACAAAAACGTCTAGAGTGCCGACTCATAGAAAGAACTAGATGAATTAAGATGGAGTTTTTTTTCGTCACCCAACCAGATTATTTTCTTTTCAATTAACTTTCTTGCTCCACATAAACTACAAAGATATTTCAAAGTCCAACGAGCAAGTAAATGCTTTCTTAGCCATGTGGTTTTCATGTGAATCCTTGGTAGATATTCGATTTTGAGGTATTCGGTAGGCTTTCTAACCATAGCTCCTATGGATTCAAATATAAAAAAAAGTCTCATTGTTTCGAATCTACATTTGAAAGTCATGAAAAATCATGTATTTACACCTTGAAGGTGATCTCTTTCCCATTCCAAAAAAGTCTTGCTATGTTTGAAAGTCCTATGTTTGCATTTCCAAACGTGAGCTCAATGTTTTCAAGTCTTATGTTTAAGTTTAAGATATTTAAATAGGTTACTTACATGTTTGTCAATTATTAAAACGGAAAAAGGAATTTGTTGCTAGTAACGCATACGCTTGCGTGTTGTTAGGAAAATTCAACAATTAAGATCTCACGAATTTTTAGAAAAAAATATTATTTTTTTAAAATATTCCTTCAATGTATTTTTTTAATGATTATTGAATCTTTTGATTTTAATCTCCACCGTTGAATTTAACACACAAGCTTATATGTTACTAGCATCAAACCCCCAAGCACTTATTAAAAATATTCATATTGTAGGCAAGCTGATATTTAATACTCCCTCTGTCCTAAAAGAAGTGCAACCGGTTGACTTGACATGATAAATTATATATATGTTGATTTTTATTAAAAAGACTAATTTGTCCTTTGACTTATATGAGGGAGAGAAGTGAGAAAAAGAAAAGGAGGAGAAAAATAATGGGATGAGTTGATGTGATATAAAGTAAAAAGTAAAGATGTTTTGATATTTTTGTAGAAAAAAATTCTCAAATAAGGTAATCTTGTAATTTATTTTGAACATTCCAATTTACTAAGTGTTGTAATTCTTTTGGGACAAAAGTTATCGAACATTCATACCTTCAATTTACTAAGTATCGTTGCTTGCTATGATGTATGTATGAATATCCGGTATCCGCTATCAATTTGAGATATGATATTTGATATTTGGAATCTTGATTATATTGGATACCGAAATCAATGGGAAAAAAAAAAATTCCATATGGAGTTTTATTACAAGCTATGAACAGTTCTCCCTTTAAAAGGTGTAATTTAGGATCTATGAAGAAAAGTTTATATTGTAGACCAAAGGAAATCTGATATCATTCATATCCCAGATATATCATCCTTTGTCCGTTATCCTATATGTTCCAATATTTGCAATTCGCTATAAATCTGATATTTGATATCCAATATTTAAAATCTTGCATGTCAATGACTCAATATTGATGGGAAGAATTCCATTTCGAGTTTTTTCAAAAGCTATGAATAGATATCCCTGAAAAAGTCTAATTTAGACCGGAGTGCATATGATCAAAAGGTGTGACTGATTCTCCTTAGTGGTTATGATAAAACATATCATTTGTAAGCATCCTAATTCCAAAGAAACTAAGAAGAGCAAAAAGATTAATAAAAAAAGATAAATAATTGTTGTTTAGGTATATTTATGATAATTTTTAAAAACCTAATCGAGCAACAATAACAACTAGATCTATAGTATTTAAACTAAAGGTTTCATGCAAAAGAAATGAGGGTATATGTTTCAGATATGGGTAGGTAGGACAACTGAAGCGTTTGGAAAGTTATTGGTTCCTACATTGGGCGCGTTCCCGCATAGACTCAGAGTGAGTACAAGTACGAGGTGCAACCCATAGTACAAAGATAGATTGATGCGAGGAGGATTGCACATTCCATTAATAGGGCATGATTTTGAAGTTTGGAATGAAAAAAGAAATGTGTGCGGAAAAAGGAAATGTGTGCGGAAATGAGGGAAAAAAAATCCTAAAACCCTTCATGTTTGATTCTCTAGAGCAAAGAAAATTTAATGTATCAGAACCACACTAGGAACTCACGAATGTATCAATAACATCATAGATCTTATCCATGACCCTGTTCACTATAGAAATATTGACACCAATGTCACCATGAAGTTGTTCTATGTGACCCTTGAGAGGATACATATTGGAACAAAAGAAATGAAATATCTATGCCCTATGGCTATTTATGAAAAAAAATAAAAATAAAGAAGCAGCAGAAAGTTCCAAACACTTGTTCTAGTTGGCACTCCGAAAATGTTTGCCATCTCCAAACACACCACACCAGCTCCCCAGATAGTGGGGCTGGCCACTCTTTCTTATTTCTACCCTTTGTGTAAATCTATAAGGTAAAGCACACATAGAAGTTGAAAAGACACTTCTTTCGACCTCCATGTGGTTTTCTTTCAACCCTTGAAAGTAGCACAGCAATAACAGACAACAGTACCTTGGTAGCAGAGCAATAAAAAGGATAGAATCTTTTGTTCCATCTTATTCTTAGGAAAAAAGTACATTTAGTAGAGCATTAAAACGGAATCTGAAATCTCTAGACCAAGATAAAAGAGAGGAGAAGGCGAGAGGCATGTGGAAACCTTTATAAGTAAACCTTTGCTCAACTAGGAAGCTGAATCATTCATCGTGCTTTAGAAATTTTTTTTATGGCCATCTGTTTGACATTTTTACAAGCAATACCATTTTACAAGCTACTCAAGGCTCGGAATCTTATTAAAAGTCATCAGATTCAATATCAGAGGGAGAAAAGGACTACTGCATAGCAAGGACCCAGCTTGATGAACTCTAATGAGCACCAGACGTTATTAAGTAAACTACGACAAACAAAACAAATTCTAAATGTAGAAGAATGCAACTAGTGTACAAGTGCCAAAGCCACTACTGGGGCTCCAATTGTTTGCAAAACATTATTTAAATGTGTTTGGAAACAAAAACTGTAAGAAGTAAAACAGAAGTTCTATAATAATAATGAATAATGCATACCATTGCTTTCAACATGAACGCAAATGTTTTCGCATCATATTGATTATTCTTCATATCAGAAACGAGATGATTTAATGATTCTGGAATCTTAAGGCCCGACGGTATTTCCTCAGTGTTGACCTGGTTAAGAATCTTATGAAAATCCTTCACCAGCCTCAGCTGCACAGCACAAGAATAACAGATAAGATAGCATAGATAGATTACCTACGAAAGCAGATACACACAAGAATAAGAGATTTACCGCTGAATCATCTTTACCAAGGAGCTTCGGTCCAAAGCGCCTACCTAAACACTCTGATCCATGAAGGAAAGAAGAGGTCAAGCCAATGCCTAAATGAGAATCTTTCTCGACAGATTTAATACGTAAAACACACCGAGAGTGAAGTTAGACGAGCATAAATCATCAACCACCAAATTTACAGGTAATTCAGGGGTTAGTCATAGCCACAAGAAGAATGGAAAATGTCACGGCCAAAAGGACTCACTAAATCATGGAGACATAAGCATATATCAATCGAATCTAGATAAAGAAGCAGCTTTAGTCTCAGCAGATTTTAACTCTGATACGAAGAAGAACAAGGACACGGGCTCCTGGACGCAATCCTGTCTGATGATGGGTTTTACTACCAATGCATTGCCAAAAGAAATAGGTACTGTTGTATCAATCAAAACGTATCAAACTCAACATCAAGTTTCATTAATATGACAAAGAGTTTGGGGCCTCATCAGCAGAAGGGGTGTATACTAAGATCAACTTCTCAATTGGTACTCTAAGCACCACCTTTATCAAAAGATCAACTAACACAACAAAGACAAACGATCCTCCAATTATCTCCGGCAATATGGGGAAGCGAGCCGCAGAATATAAAGTCAACAGTGAAAACACCTACAATGGATTCCTCGAGCTACCATTTATCAACCACAATCCAAAATGTAGGACTTGTTCCTAGCATAAAGCAAAGCTTTCTATCATTGATGTCCCAAGCTACCATCAACAGCAACGAATGACTTCATGGTCATATAGCAATGACATTGATATCAAACAGCCCCAAATGTCTCACCGAATCAACATACAAACTGATCCACACAATCGAATCAAGCATCGGAACCGCACAAATAAAACCGAGCGCAATTCCAATTAACAAGAAAGCAACACAGCCACCAATGGCGAAACACAAAATCAAGGTCAAACCAAATCCTAATAAACCTCCCAAATTAATACAAGAATGAATGAATGAATGTACCGAGCGACGAGCAGTTATCGACACCTTCAAGCGTGACGACAGCGGTCGTAATGAAAACAAAGGGGAGCACAACAGCGAGGATGAAGATTGTGTAGAAAAGAGTCCTGTATGACATATGACGAGCCGCGACCTTGATCTTCATCAAGTCAACGATTCCATTATTGTTGCTGTTTCCGTTTCCGTTGCTGCTGCTCGATGATGACGATGACGATGACGATATCGTTATGCTTCTCATGCTCGGCGACAAATGCAGCTGCATCCTCGCCTTCCTCTTCCTCCTCAGCCGCCTCTCTCACCACCACCACCACCACTGACTCCATCCCATCATCAACCCTAAACCGCCACCGCCGCTTTTTTCAGCATTCGATTTCGATTCCGAATCAATTAGATTCAAGTTTTTCGTATTCGCTTCGATTCCGACAAATCGACGACGGTTGTGATTAGAGGTAGGGATTTGAGTGAGAGGATCGGTGATGAATTGGGATTAGGTTTTCAATGTAGCTTCGAGGGATTGATTTGACGATGATGCCGCCATGGATGGAATCGAGAGAGAGGGGAAAGGGAAGAGGGGAACAAGGAGAAGAGAGAGAAAGTTCTGGTTTTTGTTGAGTTCATCTGATTTTTCTTGTTTTGAATTTGTCATGTAATTGTTTATTTTCTTTTGGTTCCTAGTGGAGATGAGTGGAGCAGCTAGGCTTTGATCACAGAAATGAATTATTAAGATGAAAATTGTTAGTATTATAAAGATCTAGCATAAGATGATGTATATTGATGAAGATCTTAATTTTTATTTTTATTTTTTGAAAAGGATGAAAATAACTGTTAGGATTTAAATAACGAATATTAAACACAAATAAAATAATATTTATTTATTTGGACAATGATTTTTGATTGTTTTTGATAAGTATTTGTGCAATTATTTAAGTAGATCAAAAGAAATCTACCACTAGAAAAAATATTTATTGAAGTGTTTGTTTTATAATGATCTAAAAATGCAATAAAGTACAATACTAGTCCTAAAAAGTTAAATAATAATAAAATTTGAGAAGATCTAACACCGATGAGCACATATCATATATTTTGAACGGGGACTTCTTAGCGTAAGACAATGTTCTTGATGAGTGTAACGTTTATATATTTAATATTTAATATTTATTTTTATTTTTTGAAAGGAGGAGTTATTTAACATTTAAGTTTTCTTTGTCCGGTGATCTCTTTTTTTTTTTTTTAATTAACTCCATATGTCAGTTTTCAATAATACATAGAAATCATCCAATAGGATTGATAGAAATTGGAAAATCAAAGTTAAGTCTCTACTAGCATTAATCCTCTTGGAAGGAAAAAGCTTGCTCTAAATAAGATGGTAATGTTCCCGTTTTGGATTATACTAAGTTCTTAACCCAATTTTTTATATTATTTTTACAATTCATATTATGTACGTGTAAAATTCTATTGATAATTATATACGTCTATTTCAATCATATTGATAGTCAGAATCTCTACGCTAACTTAATATGTTTATAATAGATATTTGGATCATACTATATTAGAAAGAAAATAAAGTGTCAATATATATTAAACAAATTTAATTTATGATCATAAATATTTAAGATATTGAATACATGATCAACCAAAATTGCTATAAAAAAAAGCAAAGCATTAATATCAATAAAACCTAATGTAGCTTTGTATATTTATAATATATATTATATTACTCCCTTCATTTTATAAAAGATACAATATATACGTATTATGTATCATTTTTATACATATAAATTCAGGATTTATTTTCATATCAGATCACTTTTGATCCTTTCGTAATATATATTAGATTGAAATACATAATTTAAACATGTATTGATTTTTCATAATAAACTTAAAACGAATTTATTGTATACTTTATGTGACGGAAGGAGTAGTAGATAAGATTAGGTTCGTGATATCTTAGTTCAATAAAGTAAGATGATTTGAGATATATTAGGATACATTAATAACGACTAATTAAGATAAATATTATGCAATATTTATTTTTTATTTTATCACGATTCCAGTTGTTGTTCAAAATACGTTTTTGTCATTTTCAGGGACAATGAGACATGGCACACACTAGTCAATGAGAATTCGCGTTTTTTGACATGGAGATTGAGAGATGTGGGGAAGGCGTTTGACAAAAGAGCACGCAAGAAGTTCTTCTCTTTATTTTTTTGTTCATCACAAGTGTTCATGGGTCACTTTCCAATATCAATTTATTTCCACTGTTCCTAAAATGATTACCGGGGGTATTTCCTCTCTCTCATGAATATTACTGGTCTATGTATATATATTGACATAAATTTTGATTCATTTTAAAAGATAATCAAATCATGTTTTATTTTTTTTATAAATTTTCATAAAATATTAATGATATTTTTTTTGTGATATAACATGGATTACAAACAAAATTTCATTTTTATGTTATCAAAGAATAAAACCGAATTCGTCAAAATACATGCTTGATGATCATAAAAATAATCATTAAACTTTAGATATTGTTGTGAGGATATAGGAAATGTGTAATTATTAAACATTAAGGGAATAATCACATATGCATAAAGGTTTCTAAAACTCATATCTTTATTCATACTTATCAAATGAATAATACTTTTAGAAGAATTTGTCCAAGATAAGATTATCATTCTATCATGTAAAAACACTATAAATATGAGGGTACAAGTATGAACATCCCATCTAATGAATACATAAACAATATCCAACACAATGTTGTTTCTCTCTTGTGGTCTTGGTCATTAACAGACGATCTCATCATCATCATCTAAATTTACGGTCATTAACTATTTTTAGTACAAATAATTTAGCATATCAGATATGGATATTCTGATTCAATGACACGAAAGTTGCGAAGTCAGACTAACAACGATCATGGAAAAAACTGACCTCAAAGTTCTTGTTGGAAAGTCAGCTTGGAAGATCGACGACCAATCGTGCAAAATGATAAAGATGTGGAAAAGCTTATCGAACAATTATAGAGAAAAAGATGGACAACTCGGACAAGAACGAAGAAAGAAAAATCTCCCCGTTTTCTTGAAGATACTTTAAGAAAACCTATGATGGAACCATAGTACCAAATTGGCATTTATAAAATTATGAGTCCATTATGGATATTTACGAGGTCAATGAGGTAATTTTGTATAAGGTCATTCCAACAACTCTCAAAGATACAGCTCGAGCATGGTTCAATTCTCTCCCACTAACATGCATTTGATTCATTTGCAGATTTATTAAAGTTGTTCACAAAACACTTCATAAGAAACCGAGGAATGAAGATTACCATAAACCATTTGAGACACTTTATCGAGAAGTGAAGTGAAAAACTTTCTGATTACATAAAAAGGTTCAATCTCGTAGCAGCAAAGGCAAAAAAAGTGAGCAAGAGTTAAAGTAGGATGGACTCATCAATAGGTTAGAAAATTCTGATCTATTCTATCAATTGAACTTAAAGACACCTTGTGACTATAACGTGTTAATGGAAGAGTTGAGTAGACATGAAGGACCCGAAGAAGCTTTGGTCGTCAGAGAAAGGACAAAAGGAATTAAGAACTAACCTAGCCACAAGCCGAGTTGGAAGACAAAGAAAGAATACGATAGCTCGGAAGAAGGTCACCTCCAAGATAAGATAGGGGCAAGAAAGGAAGGAGGCGAGGAATTAATGTCGCAACATATACTCCTCTCAATGCCTCAAGAACCAAAATATTACAAGTTGCATGGGAAGAAAGTTTTCTTGTTAAGCCACTCGAGAAGCTGAGGTTTGAAAGTGGGAAGAAAGACATGAATCGATACTACATGTATCATCGCGATCATGGGCATAACACGGATGAATATTGACGTCTCAAAGATGCGATTGAAGAATTGATTAGAAAGGGATATCTGAAGAAATTTGTAAACAAACAAAGTCGATAAGGAAAAGATCGGAGCCGATTATCACCAAAAGAGCAAAACCATCCAACCTAGAAGGATAGAGATTAACAGAGTCTGTCCCAAAGATCGAGGATTAACATCGTCACAGGAGGGCTTCCATCGATGGAAAACATGTCATTAACAAAAGTTAGTGCTAAGCGCATCAAATCACCTAGGCATGAATTAAAGAAGGATCGATATGAGACCGAGGTGAGTTTCGGACCCCAAGACAATAAAGGAATCAATTTTTCACACGCAGACCCATTAATCGTGACTCTACATATCGACGACTTCGAATAGAGAAAATATTGGTTGATATAGGATCTTCCGCAGATATCATCTATTACAACACAATGCGGAAAATGGGGTTAACCGAGAAAGATGAGAGCACATGAAGGATTAAAACTTGGATGGCCGACCATGTAAAACCCCCTTAGTTAGCTTTACGGAAAGCACCATATTACCAAAAGGGTACATCACACTCCCTTTGACAATAGAAGAAGAGAGCACAAGAAGGAGTAAAACTCGGATGGCCAACTTCACTGTCGTGGATCTTCCGTCAGCATACAGTGAAGTTGGGTGAAGAACCAACTCAAGCCAACAGAACCAACTCGGACGTATTCCCAAAGAAACCATGCAATTATAACTTGACCCCAAAGAAGAAAAGAAAGGTCCACAGCAGGGTGAAGAGCTAGTAGATATACCATTACAACTCGAAGACAATCTAAAATGTTTAAAGATCGGAGCACTACTTCATGAGACAACTGTGTCCGAGTTGATCACCTTCCTTAGAAGAAACTCATATGTCTTTGCTTGTCAAACCTCAACATTCCAGGGATAGATCCCAAAGTAATAGAATATCGGCTCTCAATAGATCCCAACATGAAACCCATCAAATAGTAAAAGAGGCATTTTACTCCAAAAAGAAACCAACCTATAGCCGAACAAGTAGAGAAACTCCTTAATGCCAGCTTTATCCCGGAAATTGATTATCCAGAATGGCTTACAAATGTTGTGATGATAAAGAAAGCTAATGGAAAATGGAGGATGTGCTTGGACTTTACCAACCTTAACAAACCATGTTCCAAAGATTGTTATCCTTTGTCTTGAATTGACCAACTGATCGATTCGACTTCAGGACATCAGTAGCTATCTTTCATGGACGCTTTTTTGGGATATAATCAAATCTTAATGGCCAAAGATGATCAGAAGAAAACTTCTTTCATCATCGACCGAGCAATGTACTTATTATGATGTCTTTCGGCTTAAAAAATATTGGGGTGACCTACCAAAGACTTGTAAATAAAGTCTTTCAACCCTTATTAAAGACAATGAGAGAAGTTTAGGTAGATGATATGCTAACCAAGTCAATCCGAGCTTAGGATCGCCTATCCGAACGGAAGAAACCTAGTCTATTAAGAAAGTATAACATGAAGCTTAACCCTACTAAATACGCATTCGAAGTCACATCAGGAAAGTTCCTAGGATATATGATCATAATTCCGGGAATAAAAGCTAACCTGGCAAAAGTAGAGGCCGTATTGAAGATGGGACCTTGAAGAAGGAAAAAAGAAGTCCAAAAGTTGACAGGATGCTTAGCAGCATTAGGAAGATTTATGTTTAAAGGACTAGAGAGAAGTCTTCCTTTTTCAAGGCTTTGAGGGGAGAGAACTCTACCCTAGAATGTAGTCCGAAGTGTCAGGAAGCTTTTGATTAACTAGAGTCCTACCTCCCGAAAATACCTTTGCTTACGAAACCACTTGAAGGAGAAA
This sequence comes from Drosera capensis, assembly GCA_001925005.1. NCBI lineage: Eukaryota > Viridiplantae > Streptophyta > Magnoliopsida > Caryophyllales > Droseraceae > Drosera > Drosera capensis. The sequence continues at coordinate 71,985 of LIEC01011041.1, read as the reverse complement.
AGTTATATCTTTACTTAGCTTTATCCGAGGAAACAATCTCAGCAGTCTTTGTTCAGGTTGAAGGTAATATTGAGAAACCAGTCTATTTCGTTAGCAAGGTGTTACATAGGGCAGAGATGAGATATCCAGGAATAGAAAAGGTAGCACTTGCCATAATCATAGCAGCCCAAAAAACTACGGCCATATTTTCAAGCTCGTCCAATAGTAGCGTGACCAACCATCCACCCCAACAAGTGTTGCATAAACCAGAAAGTTCAAGAAGACTTATCACGTGGTCCATTGAACTAAGTGAATTCGGAATCACATACGAAGCTAGATCCGTAATAAAAGCCCAAGCCCTGGCTGGCTTCCTAGTCGAATACTGACTTAAGCAGAGTGAACACCCTCTTGAAAAAGAAGAAATGGAAGAAAAACCTGTAAGGTCCAAGATTCAACCTAAAGGAGAGGGGTGAATAGGTTGATTTAATTAATTTTACAATTTATGCAGCGGATTTAAGTTTTTTGCAGGTTGTTGTTTTATGCAGACTACTTGGATAGTCTGCAATAGATTTTTAACGGTCTACTGCAGAGATTTCAAACTTTATTATCTTTTCTCTGTTAGGCTATGATGAATAGTTTCTAATAGTTCTAAATATCAAGTAATGAAAGCAAGTAAAGAACACAATATTTTATACTGGTTCAAACACTTGTTATCAAATAGTAAACAAAAGCTTAATCCAGTCTTCCCTTGATGACCAGTTTAGTCAAGCTAAGAGGTGAGTTCACTATCTTCTTGTTTGTAGTTTTCAAGAATTTTTTTTTACAAGTTAGCTAATTTATACAAAAGACGAAGAACCCAAATCATCGCACATATCCAATCTGCTAGACGCTGCTGCAAGTTATGTTCTTCTTTTGCACACTGCAAGTTATTTTTAACGGTCAACTACAGAGATTTCAAACTTTATTACCTTTTCTCTGTTAGGCTATGATGAATAGTTTCTAATAGTTCTAAATATCAAGTAATGAAAGCAAGTAAAGAACACAATATTTTATACTTATTCAAACACTCGTTATCAAATAATAAATAAAAGCTTAGTCGAGTCTTCCCTTGATGACCAGTTTAGTCAAGCTAAGAGGTGAGTTCACTATCTTCTTGTTTGTAGTTTACAAGAAAAATTCTTTTTACAAGTTAGTTAACTTATACAAAAGATGAAGAACCTAGATCATTGCATATATCCAATCTGCTGAACTCTATTGCAAGTTATGTTCTTCTTTTGCACACTAGCGAACTCTTCTTTGTGTTCTTCACGATTCAACTCTTTTGAGTAATCTATGAGTTTCTGATTGTTTTGCACTCTTACTTTTCAATCTCAAGTTCTACAGCCTTACTTCAATAAGATTATAGCAAACTCTAGTGCAACAGACATGATTGTTGTGGTTTGGGTCAAAGATCTGAAGTCAGTGAAATGAAGATTTGAGGTACAATAGCGACAATATAAATAATCTAAGGTAGATGGGCTGTCAACATCAATTGGGAGACATAAGTGACAGGGTGTCACATCAGATACAGTTCAATGTTACATGTTCATTCCCTAAGCCTATAAAAGGAGAACGTTGAAGCTCATTGAAGTAAAACTGTAGAACTTGAGATTGAAAAGCAAGAGCGCAAAGCAATCAGAAACTCACAGATTACTCAAGAGAGCTGAATCGTGAAGAACACTGAGGAAGAGTTTCTAGTTTACAAAAGAAGAACAAAACTTGCAGTAGAGTCGAGATTGGATTTGTGCAAAGAACTGGATTCTTCATCTTTTGTATAAGTTACCTAACTTGTAAAAAAGAAGTTTTTTTTATAAGGTACAAATAAGAAGATAGTGAACTCACCACTTGGTTTGACTAAACTGGTCACCAAGGGAAGACTGGACTAAGTTCTCGTTTATCAATTGATAACGATTGTCTGAAACAATATAAATATTGTATTCTTTACTTGTTTTCATTATTTGATATTTAGAACTATTAGAAACTGATCATCATAATCAAGTAGAGAAAAACTTATAAATTATGAAATCTCTACTGTAAACCACTAAGTATCTAATGTAGACTACCCAAGTAGTGCATATAAAGCTAATATGAATTATTTTATGACATGTAGCGAAATACAAAATGAACTTCAGCAAAGTGAAATATAAACGACAAAGAATGACAATATAAACTGCATAGAAAACTAATATAAACTATAAAGAAAAATAATAGAGAACTGTATAGAGTCTTATATTCCACAAAGTCTTACATACCATAAAGTTTTAGATACCACAGAGTCTTACTAACCATAAAATCTTACATGTTACAAAGTCTTATAAACTATTCACAAATACAACTAATTTTCGCTGAAATTCCTTCCTATAACGATGATGTAATCTCTAAGACCAACACGAAACTCTTCAAAATTCGCAAAAACATGACCCACATCTTGAATGCAGTCACGTCAGGACTTCATAGAAGTACTCTCGAGGATTGGTGTCATTACAACACTTGGACTTTCGTCCACCCCGGGTCTGTAGTCCTCCCCAAACTTGCCAATAAACATAAATGAAATTTAAAGCACTGTGAACTATGGATTCTTGATATGAACTACAGTTCTATTGATGTGAACTATTTCTTGTGAACTACAAAATGGTCATTGTGAATGACGAATTGAAAAATGTGAACTACGTATTGTAATGAATGAACTTATGTCCAATCTGCGGGGGCACTCAACGAGCTTTTTGGAGGTGGATTAGCCCTCTTACTTGCTTCCATCTTGATGAAACCAACATTAGCACATGTATAGACATGAAACATGTTTGCCACATCTACGAGCATCATCGACCTCCGAATGATGATAATGGAATAACATTCGCCTTCAAAATTGCATAGAGGTACAAGTCGATAGGTGTTACTCTGGTCTTATTTTACAAATCCATTCTTAGGATCTGACAATACAAAGAAATCGATTACTTTATTGAAAAAATCAATTTTGAACATTAATTATAAAAACAACGACTTGAAACAAAAACAAAGACACATTACCTGTATTAGTTCAGTGAAGATCGTGAAGGGTGAGATGGTTTGATGATTTCGTGGTGGTCGATATGATAGTCGGGTGAAATACATGCGAAATGATGGAATGCAAACACGACCAAGAGAAAATGATAACAATGATATCGTTGTGGTGGAATGTGGTGGTGAAAGTGAGACGATGGTGGTTGGTGGTCGGTAGCTATGGTGGTTGTGTTGGCAGTGGTTGGCGCGGAAGAAAGGGAGAGAAACAAATGGGGTAGTAATGGAGCCCCAATGCTTGATAAGCGGTGTTAAAGTCTTTTACCAAGTTTTAGGTACTAAGTTTATGCATTATCTTGTTTGGGTATCAAAATATATGTTGAAACTAATTGGATATTAGATTGTAAATGAAACTTCCTATTGGTATTTTATTCCAATTTGTCAAAAAAATATAACCATCATATATACGAAATATTTCACAAAAAAATATAAAAAATCATTAAACTTTATACTTCTATATGAAATCATCATCAAATAATTATAAATAATATTACCCACCAGGATATTACCATCAGGTTATAAATAATATAACCATCAAGTAATCGTCATCACAACACGATAATTATTTTGTTGTTCTCATCCATTAATTAGTACACATTGGTGAATTTTTTATTTTATTTTATACATCGAGTTTTATACTAGATTTTTTTATCTCAATCTTTTAATTTAATCTAATAATAGAGATTAAATATTAATATAAAAAATATATATAGATCGTAATACTAAAATCAATTCATTAAAATAAAACAATGAAGAAGTAAACTATCAAGTTCAATATACAATAACATATATACCTTTAAGATTTTTAATATGAGTATTTTTTAATTATATTATGTTTATTCATCCGCTACAACGCAAATGCCGGTATTCTAGTGAAAGACTATTGTTATATAGGGAATGATTCTTTTTTCTCAAAACAAGAAAATTCTTAATACAAAAATCTGGCTATGATTGCAACCCCACAATGAGGTTAAATACATATCCGAAACCCTAGTTCGGCTAAGGAAAAAAACTTATCCTATTTCCCTTTATCTAACTTGAGTACACTAAAATATAAAATAACTCAAAATAACATTATTTTGAAATATGAAAATAAGAGAAAATAATCTCAAAAGATCTGATTTCTTGCCTCACTTATCCATGATCTTAATTACAAACGCTTTTTGAGAACTCTCAACGATATAGATATTGTGTTTTCAACACCATTAGACTCTAGGTAAAAATTCATTGGTGGCTTGCAGCAGTCACTTCATTTGATGTGTTAGTTTGATACAGTTATCAACAAATTGTGTAACATCAGCGAAAAAACTAGGGAGTTTAAAAAAGGGGAAAAAGTGGCGCGCGGCTCATCTATAAATACTATCCCTCGCCAACTGTTCATCTCTTAGTTCTCTCTCGCTTGCACAAACCACAACTCACAACTCAATCCCCTTCACTCTAATCGCAAACAAAGAGGGACTTGATTATTGAAGCAAAGAAGATCAAGATGGCGACAGGGGGCGACGACAAGAAGTTACCCGAAGGACGAAAATACAAGGGAGGGTTGAGTCTTTTAATGGAAAACAAAGAGGCATTGGAGAATCAGAGAAAAGACATGATGGAGAGAGGCTATGGCGGCTTCAAGATACCCGAGGTAGAAAAATACAATGCGCTGCTGAGTGTTGGCGAGACCTGGTGTAGGAGTGTGGTGCAGGTCAGTTCGTCATCTCTGAATCTTTTTCTTTTTCTTTGAATTCGATACAATGTGGCGGTGAAAATGAGTTTTGTTAAGTTTCTTGATTGCAAGAACTCTCTCGGTTCTGTTTAGTGGGAATGGAATTCGATTAATTGATCGCTTAATGATACAGTTTTCTGCATTCTTTCTTGCGTGCGTTTGAGGAAACGTTTTGTCGATAGTTGTAATTGTGCTAAGTAGATTCCCAGCTATGCCACCTGATCTTGTTGGTTCTTTCTTTTATGTTCCTTGATTTGGTTGGTTGATGGTTCAGAGGGTTGACATTCACCGATTCGATTGCCAAAACGTGGTTTGGTGAGTTTCTTAGTAGATATCAAGATATGGGTGATCAGTTTGAGGGAATGGGATTTGAAATGGTTTTCTTGAACTGTTTGTTGCTATGTTTGAAACAGAATCCGTGAAGAAAATGGCTCTTGATGAATCTGTTGGTTGTTACTAGGAATTTTTCTTTGCGGCTTGCTAACTATTTGAGTACATAACATATGATTATGATGGTTCTTGTTGAGTTTGTTCACAGATACTCAGAACCTTGTTTAATCTAATTTACTGTCACGCTTGATTCAGATTGTTGAGGGTTTTGTGGTCTGTCGTTTCTTTGTGTAAGTTAATGCGGCAAGCTCATGGTGGTTATCGATGAATTTTGTTTTAGATACCATGATATGTGTTTGATCAAGTTTTCAGTAAATTTTGTGGAATTTGTGGATGGAGTGTTCTAGGCTGAAACTCAGCGTATCAATGCCATAATGGGTTTTGATGAGTTTCTTAGCCAGAGATGAGTTAAGCAGATTCTGAGTTACCGTGGCACAATTATGGTGGCTTCTAGATGAATTTGTTTGGTTCAATGTCCTGTTGTTTTTCTTGATTCTATTAATTGAGCGTTCTATGTGTTGGCATGGACCGAATTGATTGCTTGATAGGTTTCATTGTGTTTATTTGGTAACACCCAGGATAGAGTTTAATTAGTTCCCATGTTGCGTTTTGTCAGTCTCTATACTTTATTATGTCGTTTCGGGAGAATTTGCTGGAGTACTTTGAAAGGAGAGAGGAACGTGATCTTGATGGAAACGAGAATAACGATAATTCAGTTTTGGCTTTGGCGCGTCTGTTTTCCCAGGTAAAGTGTGTAACTTATTTGAAATGTAAAGATATGGTCCTATTGTACTAGAAATCTTGAATGGTGAGAACTACAACATTCTGCCAGTTCTCTTTAAAGAATCACATCTACGTAGATCATGCTTTGCTTGAATCGCCTAATCAGTTATCAACTGATGGATTCGTTGTAAATGATCTGTGAAAAAGCCTGGTTTAATTAATGTTTACAGGATCCTCTTCGACATGGTAGCTGTTAAACTATGCTTGAGAACTTTTTACTTTTTGTTTCGAGTTGAAGTGGTGGCCAAGCGTCCAAAGGTTTCATATTTGTCTAGGATGTGTTATATAATTCCTTGGTTAGTCGTTGGTGAACATTCATTTTTGAGTTTTAGCTCACATTTACTGTCGCAAACTCGCATACTTCAATTCTGTTGATGCTTGTTTCTTTTTATTAGCTAGGGTACATGCTAATGAGATTAAACAACTGAGCATGCTGCCTGGGAAAGTTGACGAAGTATGCATCTATTGGTATGGTATCAATTTGTCTTGACTCGTCTAGTATTTTAGATGTCGAACTGAATAAGAATGCGCGCATGTGTCTATGCAATGTAGTATGTTGTTTTGCTTTTTAATGAACTCTTTGCTCAGATTTCATTTCGGCAGATGAAGGATTATTGAATAGAGACTTTTTCCAAGCTATTGTAATAATTCTTAATCCTCTTTCGACAGATAACTCTGAGAGAAGAGAAGCTAACTGTCATGGCTTCTTCCAAAAGGTTCGAGCAGATAGCAATGACTGAATGTGGTTTCGATTATTCTCGGGGCAACAGGCACCAAGTATAGCTCAGTTCCTTCAGTTTGATAGTATCTCTCATGCACCAAAGTGTTTGCTAATTCATGTACCTAATGCAGGATGCCCATGCATTTCTGAACTTTTTGTTCAATGAAATTGAAAAGGAGAAGGACTCGGCAGATGTGTACCTCGGAATGCCTTTGGTCTCCCTGCTTACAGAATTTCGGGTATGTTGCATACTGCATCTAGATATTAATTCGAGTGATTCTGTGGTATGATAAGTAATGTTGCTAGATGCCTTTCATCTTTTGCGGCCATGCTGGATAGAGCTCCATTCCCCGCCTTCAGAAGTATTTTTAGTTTAGTTGCTTGTGTGTTCCTTTCATATGAATAATACACTTACTTAGAGGCGCTTACTCCTTTGAAGACGAAGAAGCTCTATTTCTGAATTTTTCTTCCTTCAACATCTATGCAAGTTTTCTGTGAGGTAGTCGATTGTACCCTGCGTCATGTCAATCGGTTTAAAGTCATGTCAATCGGTTTAAAGTTTTCATGTTGCTCGTTTCATTTACAAACGTTGCAGGGAACTCTGAGAGATACTATAGGATGCGTTAAGTGTGTAAGTGTTAAGGGCACGGAAAAGACCTTCTTGTCTTTGAATCTTGATGTAGCATTCTGCGCTTCGCTTACTGACTGCCTCAGAGACTTCACTTCCAAGGAGATATTCTACACGCGACCCTGTAGGGGATGCCAGAGAAGGTAGATTTCCTGTCAAGCTATTGCATATCTTGTATATCCTTTTCTGTTCGTCTTCTTATCAAAGGTGTAAAAAGCTTTGTTTCCATTAGTTTTAACTCATATCATGTTCATGCTACTACGAGAATTTGTCAAGATGACCTATAGGAGGCCATGTAATTTTCTTACCAGATTGCTTTGAACCAAATGCAGTTACATAGAAGCTGAAACGAATGTGATAAAGAAGGCTCCACTGGAGGTCCTTGTCATTCGCTTGAACCGGTTCAAGGAATCTGAGCATGGCGGCCTGGAGAAGCTTCGTGGCCAAGTCTTCTTCCCGCATGAGATAATGCTGGAGAAGGCCAAGGAGGACAATCAACCCACGTATTCGCTGTCAGCCATCATCATGCACGTTGGAATCACCACCCCGGACTTTGGCCCCTATGTAAGCCTCGTCAAGTGGTTGAACTGCTGGCTATACTTTCACGATGAGACGGTGGATAAGTTCGATGCGTTAGATCTTGATTCCTATGGTGCCCCAGCCGGTATTATTATGCATCGCAAATACCCGTTTCAGATGACTCACTTCGACTGGGAGAACGCGTACATCCTCTTCTATGAGCGCAAAAAGATTAATAGAACTGAGGTATAACACAGTTTTGTTCTTGCTGATATTTTTCTCTCTGTATTACCACGGCAAGCTGCTCATTCATGGTGCGAGGTAAGATTCACGAGGTGTTGCCTTCGAAGTTCAAACTCGATAGTTTCCTACAGTGTTCACAGTGGATGACTCCTTATGTTGTACATGTTCCGATAGAACAAGTTATTGTAGATGATGCTGACTTCGATGCGCATATGACATTTGATAGATGCTTACTGTCCTTTTTCACTTCACAAGGTTGAGCCATCTCTTGTCAACACTGTAGATGCTCTATTCGTTTGATGAATTACTCTGACAGATATCTCCTTGGCGACAACTGAGGATTCAGCTAGTGTTAGACCAATGGTAATGGTTTGTATGAATAGCTAATGCTTCGTCTAATTAACTTCTTCCTTAAAGAGTGTTACATAAGGTAAAACCTGTGTGTGAACCGAAAGTTGTAAACTAAGATACTTCTGACTCTCCAAGGCGCTCGGCATTTCTTCCTGCAAGATAGATAATCAGGATAGAAAGTTTAGATGCTAGCTCGACCTTAGCCTTCGACATAGAGTAGACAAGACAAACTCGAGTTGTACCTATTTCGTAAAACTAGCTAGATGCTCGACTGACCTTATACCGTAGCTTATCAAGTAGATCGTTCATGGTAGAATGTTATAATCTTAGCCTCATAACAAAATTTGTAAGTATAGTACTAATAAGAAAGAACATTAGAGAAGAGCACCTTTTGCCCCTTTTTGCGGGAAGGAAGAGGTATCCTTGGATGTGGCGAAACTGATACAAGAAGTACAGATCAAACTGGCAAGGACATGATTTCATTGAATGCTTTACAGATCGCAGATACATTATGGTTTTGAGCCCTCAAGACAAAAATTCCACATTTGAGAACATAAAACATGTTACAGATGAAACAGCTGATAACATTCGTGAATGTAAACAAAGAAGAGCAAGAAACAATATAAAGATGCTTTGTTTCAGAGATTAGAGAGGCAGCACCACACCACATAAGATAGTGAGTGTATCGGGTGGCCCCAAAGCCATATTCTGTACAAAGCATGAAACACTCATCTTGCAACAGATCCCCCCTCTGATTCTATACAGAACCAGCCACATCTTTTTCGCCAAAGATCAATGGGAATTCATCATACTGCTTAGGAAAATCACAATCGTCAACCAAGTTATTCAGCGACTCATAAGCTTGGTACATAGAAAACCTATCCTTGGGTGAGGAAACCACACAATTGCACGCGATGGACAGGACTTGATGTATCTCGTCGTCGTCCCCTTTTCCACGCAGATTTGGGCTGATGGCCTCGCTGCTCCTGCCAAAACTTGAGAGCTGATTCACCCAATCTACCAAACTGCCCTTGAATCCTTCCTCTGCTGTGCAAACATCAAGAGGTTTCTGACCCGTCACCAGTTCCAAGAGCACCACGCCAAATGCATAAACATCTCCTTTTAAGGATACAACCATGGTGCTGGAGTACTCTGGTGCTATGTACCCGAGCTCACCCAAATCCCCATTCACAAAGCTACTATCTCCGGAGTCCGAGCCAGTCATCAGCCTTGCCAAGCCAAAGTCAATTATCCTTGCATCGAAATCTTCATCAATGAGAATGCCGCTCGAGCTCAGGTTCTGGTGCAAACAAGGAGGCTGATTGCCATAATGTAGCCAAGCGAGACCCCTGGCTAGCCCCAAGCAAATCTTGAACCTAGTCGGCCAGTCCAGCTCCGCGACCCCTTCATGTAGCATCGAATACAAAGTCCCATTACACAGATGCTTATAAACCAGAAACTTCTCCTCTTCCACAACACAGAAACCCAAAAGGGGAACCAAATTAGGATGCCTAAGCTTTCCCAGCCTATTCATCTCAACCCGAAACTGCTTCTCACTAAGCTTACAACTCCCAAGCCGCTTAACCGCCAATGCAGACCCGTCTGCCAAAACAGCCTTATACATCACCCCAGTCCTGTTCACGAAAATCACACTCTCCTGACTGAAATAATCCGTCGCAGCCAACAAATCCCCCAACCTGACCTTCACCAACGGCTTCTGAAACAACGTGACCTGAACAAGCTTCTGCGACCGCAACCTATCGACCCAATTCCCATCACACACCGTCCCCAACCCGTACCCTCGTCTCTTATTGGCCCTTGAGAAACACCACCACCAAACCCCGAACCCAATCACCAACGACACCGCAGCCCCAACCCCCCCTGCCGCCACAATGATCCCCATACTCTTCCTACTCAACCCACCACATTTACCCAATGGCTTCCCACACAACCCTCGATTCCCTTCAAAATCCCCCTTCCCAAACCTCGACAACCCAGCCGGAATCGCCCCCTTGAGCTCATTATTGGCCACGGAGAACGTCACCAGCCTATTCAACCCCACCAATTCAACAGGGATCGCCCCCACCAGCTTGTTCCCCACAAGAGACAGCTTGTTCAGATACTTACACTCCCCCAACCCGCCGGGAATCGTCCCCGTAATCCGATTCCCGGACAGGTCCAGGGACACGAGGAACGGGACCCAAGAGCAAAACCCGTCCGGGATCGGGCCCGAAAGCTGGTTCCCGGAGAAATCAAGGGTTTGGAGGCTGGAGCAATATTGGAGGGCAGATGGGATTTGACCTGATAAGTTGAGGTTGGAGAGCTGGAGACTGTTGATGCGGTTCTCTTGCTCGTTCCAGCATGTGACGCCGCCGAACTTGCAGAGGTAGCCGATTGTGGTGGAGTTGAAGTTCCAAGAGGAGAGCTGGGAATTGGGGTCTGTGAGGGTCGATTTGATGCCTTGGAGACAAAGGGTGTCGTCTTCGGTGGAGATTGAGAGTGGTGTGAAGAGGAGGAGGAAGAAGAGGAGGATGAGGAGATCTGGCGGTGGTGTTGCCATGGTGGCGATGTGGGGGAGATTGGTGTTTTGGGGTTGAATTTGATGGGAGAGAGTGGTGCTTGCTTGGAATGAGCTTTGACTTGCCTGTTATCTGGGTGTTGTAAGTTTGAACGGAGGATTAAAAGGGTAATGATTGTTTGACCCCTAAAAAACGAAAAATAAAAAAGTAGAGAGGTAATTTTTTCCCAAAAAAAAAAAAGAAAAAAGAAAAGAGAATGATGGTAAGAAAAAAAAAGGATGAGTTGCTTTATTAAAAAAAAAAAAACTCAACATATATAAAATTGTCCTTATTTTCATTAATCATTACAAAACTAAGTTATTGCATTTTGCCTATACAAGCTCAACTTATAAACCCTGAATACTTCAAACGTTTCCAGCTATGTGTCACGGGGTTAGATTCTCACAACCCGTGCCGCACTCAAGCTATTCACATCTTCGCTCGAGCTCAGTCTAACTCGATCACCAAATGGCTAAGTAAAAATTCGAAGAGAGAATTGGAATACGGAACAAGCTTTTGAGAGGAAAACACTCTTTGTATTACTCTCGGGTTTTTATGGGATTACAACTTGCGGAGGATTGGATGGATTGATAAATGAGTCAAACATTCATAATCTAAAATTCTATGTTACCTAGAGTTTTTCTAGAATATTCTACCAACATCCCTACCTATTTACAAAGTCCTAGAATTCTTCGAATTTCTCCAGAATCTTTCGCAATCTTGGAGAAATCTCTAGAACTTGGACCTTTGATGATGGGCTTTTCTTATAGGCCTTATCATCTTGTCACGGGCTTTTACTTTGGACCTCGTTCCAAATTTTGGCCCGTGACATATGGCCACAACATACAATGGTCTCCTAGTTTCCTATCGCAAAATACATAAGTTCCTTGCACACTAAACTCCATAAACTATGATAGTCAAACCTCTCCTCCTACCTCTAGCCATGTTCGTTTTGCTCACACCAAGCCACCATTGAATCCATTCATCCCACGTCACAACTTTGCGTCTTCTGTAAATTAACCAAGAGGAGAACTCCAGCAATGACTTCTTTGACCATTGTAATTGGGGCAAAGCATGTTGGAGCCTTAGTTACTTATAGACGATTTTAATTCCTACTTGTATCAGCATGAGAAAAGAGGATATGAAGTGGTCAATATTCAACCTTGAGTGGATTTGAAGGAGTGTGTGGAGAATTTGGGTTCAGAGGACTTGCCATTGAAGGGGTTTTGTTCACCTGGTATAATAAGCAGGGGCTGCAGACCTGTATTCAATGTAATCTAGATAGAGCTATGGTGAATGGTTCTATAAATATATGAAGACTTAGGTTGAGTATTTAAAGGCAAGTATATCTGATCATAGTCCTGGGATTGTATCTATTCTGCGCTAAGATCAAAAGGGCAAGGTTATTTCAGATTTGCCAATATGTGGGTTATGCATCCAGAATTTGAGTTGCTGATAAAGCGAATATGGGAGATAGAAGTTAAGGCATGTGGCATCTATCAAATATGAATTAAACTTCAGTTATTAAAGAATGATTTAAGGAAGTTACATCAGTAGTACTATGGTGAGATACATGAAAGAGTTCAGGATGATAAGGCCAAACTTGTTGCTATTCAACAGCAGATGCAATTTGAAATGACCCCAAATCTCATGGACTAGGAGTATCAGATGACGAATGAACTGCAGGTTCTCTTGCACCAGGAATACATCCATTTGAGACAAAAAAGAAAAGTTACATGGGTTAAAGAGGCTGATGCTAACACGAAGTTCTTCCATGTTGTTTAAAAAAAAAAAAAAGAAGAAGAAGAAGAAGAAGAAGAAGAAGGAAAGATCCACCATCACTAGCATTGTAACTGAGCAGGGGAGATAGTTAACTCAGGACAAGGACCTTTTTGAGGAACTTCAGGGTTTTTTTTCAACTTTTTCAACAACTGCTGGGACAATCCAATCAGACTCAGCCTATTAGAGAAGAAGTCATTAACCAAGGGACATGCCTCTTAGATGACCAAATGCAGTTAATAAACAGATATCAGGAGAGAAGGTCAAAATAGCATTATGGTCAATCTCCGTGGAAAGCATTATGGTCAATCTCTATGGAAAGCATTATGGTCAATCTTTGTGGAGAAATCACCAAGACCTGATGGGTATAATGCCTTCTTCTTTAAAAGATTATGGCATTTTTTTTTTATCAAACCTGATTGAAGTCATTCAGCAATGCCATGACAGAGGTAAATTACTCAACTTAACCAATTCCCCTGTCTTGTATTTCATTGCAAAAAAGGTGAATGCTACAATATCAGTTGATTATAGGCCCATAGCTTGTTGTACTGTACTTTATAAGATCTTGACCAAGGTCTTAACAAATAGATTTAAGATAGTGCTACCTAGTTTAATTGATGAGGCTCAATCAGCTTTTGTACTAGGTAAAAGCACAATTAAGAATGTGTTGTTATGTCATGAACTAGTTAAAAGATATTTTAGAAAAAGTACCAGTCTTAGATGGATGATAACGAAAGATGTACATAAGGTGTACGATAGCTTGGAATGGTCTTGTATAGACCAGATGCTCGAAGCCCTTAAGTTTCCAGTGAAATTCAGGAATAATGTAATGATGTGTGTCACTTCTCCATCCTACTTCTTGCGTGTAAATGATTATCTCTATAGTTATTTTTGTAATTGCTATGGAATACTTGAGTAGGAGCTTTAAACTTATGGCTAGGGAGAGTGATTTTCACTTTCATCCTAAATGTAATAAGCTTTTAATTACTCATTTATGCTATGCTAATGACCTCATGGTGTTTTCCAAAGCATCTTATGATTCTGTTAGGATAATTGCAAGATATATGAAGGAATTTGATGCAGTAAGTGGTTTGAAAACAAATCCGTTGAAGAGTCAAATTTACTTTGCTGGAGTGACTTCTGAAATGGCTAGCTGCCCTCAAGAATCATTGCCGGTGAAGTACTTAGGGGTTCCTTTCACAGATAACAGAATTAATAGGATATATGGTATTCTCTATCTTGTATTCTGTATGTATTTTGTATTTGACTATATATATGTTAGAATGACATCGTTTGATGCCAAGCTTTCCTTGCCTATGGTATCAGAGCGGGATTGAACACATTCCCTCTCTTCCTCTTCTCTATACCTAAACCCACCACAAAACACCGCCGCCGCCGCCGTCGTCGCCCGGTCTGTTCCTTAAATCTTTAATCCAGAAGTCTTCTCCTTCAATCCCGAAGACTTCTCGCTGTTCGTGGCTGTGCTCCTTCAATCCCGAAGTCACAGGACGATTCCACATCTCAGGCGATCTCCGACGTTCATGGTTCAGATCTGCTCGTGTTTCAGATTTGTCTCGTCTCCTCTCCTTGGTTTTCCATCTCGGCTTCTTCAAAGCTCGAGTCTCCGGGTACGAACTTCTTCTCCGACGAACTTCGGGTACGAAGCTTCTTTCCCGATCTCGGCTTCTTCTCAGGCTTCTTCCCCGATCTCAGGCGGACCCTCCCAAACTCAGGCGTCTTCAAATCCCAGATCTCGGCGGACTCTTCAGATTTCAGTGAGCTTTTTCGGGTTCTTCGGGTTCGAAACTCAGATCTCGGGTTCTTCAAGCAAAATTTGTACGATTTGTTGTTTGTTTGTGAGAGGACAGATCTCGGATTGCTTGCTGCGATTTTTTGTGCGATTTGTTTGCCTGCTGCAAGGACAGATCTCGGATTTGCTTGCTGCGAATTACTTGCTGCGAGGACAGATCTCAGAGTGTTTGTGCGATTTGTTTGCTGTCGGATTTGTTGTTTGTTGTTGTCTGCTGTCGGATTTCAGTCAACCTCAGTTCTGTTGTGACTTCAGATTTATCTGTTTGTTGTGAGGGTTTCGAGCAATCTTTGTTTGCGGCCTCAGTGATTTCGTGCTGCCGTGCTGCCTCAGTGATTCAGCAGCAACGACATCAGGACAAAGCAGTTACAGTTATGTCTTCATCTTCTTCCTTGACTTCAGGAGCTTCCATGGCGGTGACTTCGCCTATGGCTACCTCCTGGCCCCTACTTTCTTCTCCGGCCCGTACCACGACGTCGTAGTCGGGTTTTCACAGATCACTTCCCAACGGATCTACACAGACCAGATCATACCGCCTCCCTCTCCGACGGTCTTCACTACTACATCGGAGGGGTTTCCTCCTCAGTTTTATCATTCCAGTTCTTCCGTTGCACCTCTTATTCCGAATGTGTGTTATACTCAGCCATCAGTTAAATCGGTGGTCACGATAACTCTTTCAGTTGTTGAAAATTATCTTGTTTGGTGTGTACAAATGAAATCATTCATTATGTCCTATGGCTTCATTGGTTTTATGGACGGATCCATTGCTTCTCCTCCCATGCACCTTCTTCAGGCATCGTCTGAACCGGTCCTTAATCCGGATTATTTCCAGTGGCAGCGGATTGATCAAATGGTTCGATCTTGGATCTTTGCTACTCTTTCCCATGATATATTGGTGGAGGTATTGAATCTCAAACTTGCTCGTGAGATTTGGAATAGACTCCATCATCGTTTCATGTCAGTTTGCATGGCTAGGTCAATACAATTAAAGCGGAAGTTGACATCCCATCGTAAGGCTTCATCGGATTCCATGGAGAAGTATCACCGCGACATCAAAATCCTTGCGGATTCATTGGCTGCAATCAATTCACCCGTTTTTAACGCTGATTTGATTGAGCACACTTTGATGGGCCTTGGTACGGAGTATGAATCGCTTATTGCGGTGGTTATGAACGCCCCGATTGCTCCTTCGTTCGATGACATTCGATCGAAACTTCTTCTTCACGAGCAGTGTTTGAAATTCCTCAGCTCTGCCGATCTTTTGCAGCACCAGGCCTTTGCGGTTGCCCCTCGCTCATCCGGAGATCGTCCGTCGTCGCTCCCCGACCGATCAGGTATGACATCTTGCTCTTCTTCCGTTTCTTCGATGTCTACTATTACCTTTCCATCTTATTTTACTAACCCGGTTGGTTCACGTGTAGTACCCTTCGTCGGTTTGTCGCATAACAATGTTGTCTGTCAAATCTGTTACCAAACTAGTCATCCTGCTTCTACTTGTCCCTCTCGCTATGCTCCTCAGTCTGTCCAGGCTTTTGCTACCGGTCTTACAGGTGGATCAAACGAGGCTGTATGGTACCCGAATTAGGGTGCATCGTCCCATATGACCAACACTGATGGTAATTTACTTTCTAAATCTATCTTTACTGGTCGATCTCATGTTTTGGTTGCAAATGGCTCCAAGGTTCCTATTATTCATGTTGGGCAATCTCGTCTGTCTACCTTATCAAAATCTTTTACCTTTCCAATATCTTACATGTCCCCACACTGCAATCTAATTTATTATCTGTTCAGCGCCTTTGTGAAGATAATGATTGTACTATCATATTCACTAAAGATGCTGTTTCTCTGAAGGATATTTCAACAGGTCGAACACTCCTTTGGGGCCCAGTAAAGGTTGTGTCTACCCTCTTTCCATTGCCACTGTCTCCCCTCCGCGTACATCTCAGTCTGTTGCTCTTGCTATGTCCGTTGCCCCTGGTTCGACGTGGCATAGCAGACTCGGTCACTGTAGATCATCCACTCTTCGTAGACTTAGGAGTAATAAACCTGTTGCCTTTTCTGATACATTTATGCATAATTGTATCTCTTGTCGTTTGAGCAAGTCTCAACGTTTACCGTTTGAACATGTCTTACATAAGGCAACTTCTCCTTTGTTCTTAATTCATTCTGATACTTGGCAGTTCTCTATTGTATCCAATCTTGGTTTTCGTTACTATGTTTCATTTGTGGATGATTTTACTAGGTTTGTGTGGATTTATCCAATGAAGAAAAAATCAGAATTTTACTCTAATTTCTTAAATTTTAAAAAGATGGTTGAAAATCTTTTCGATCGTAAGATTAAAATATTTCAAAGTGATGGTGGTGGTGAATTTAATAACATTTTGGCTAAACAATATATTTTTGAGCATGATATATTATTTCAAAAATCTTGTCCGGGCACCCTATAGCAAAATGGTGTGCCTGAGCGTAAACATCGTCATATCATTGAAATGGTCCGTGTTCTCCTCATTCAGGCTCGGTTTCCGTCTCATTTTTGGGTGGATGCGGCCTACACCGCCACATACATAATTAATCGTCTTACAACTCCCCTTTTGAAAAACATTTCCCCATATGAAAAACTTTTTGGTTATCGTCCTGATTACACCTTTTTACGTGAGTTTGGGTCTCGATGTTTTCCAAATTTCTTTGCTTCTCCCTCCAACAAATTATCTTCTCGTTCGGTCGAATGCGTCTTCGTTGGCTATGCCTCTGGTTATAAAGGTTATTGTTGTCTCGATCCTATAACCGGTCGGGTTCATTTTAGTCGGCACGTCCGCTTTCATGAAGACGCGTTTCTTTATATGGACTTTTTTCCTTCCCCAATCACTTTACCCGATATCACTACCGATTTATTTTTATCTCTTAATCCGTCCTCTGGTCGAACCCCTCCCTCATCCCCCTTGTCATCCTCGATCGATTCTCTCGGTCATACGGATGCCCCTGCCTTTTCCCTGTCCAATACTGTCGACGGTCGATTCTCCACCGATCGTTGGTCATCCTCCCTCTCCCGGTCCTCTTGTCTCCCTGGTTTGTCCTGTCCTGGCTCCACCTATTCCTTCCCTGATCTCGGTCCATCCCATGCAAACGAGGTTGAAATCCGGTATTTCTAAACCCCGTACTATTTTGTCCCTTAACACCACCAGCGCCGTTCTCGAGCTTTTCTTCTACTCCAAAGCATCCAAAGATCCAGTTTGGCAACAAGCTATGACAAACAAGTTTAATGCCTTAATGGATAATCATACTTGGACCTTGGTTCCCCATTCTGTAACCAAAAATATGGTCGGTTGTAGGTGGGTTTATAAAATAAAATACAATTCTGATGGTTCTGTGGAACGCTACAAGGCTCGTTTAGTCGCCTTAGGTAACCATCAACGCGAAGGTCTGAACTTTCAGGAGACATTCTGTCGTGTCGTTAAACCAACTATTGTGCGTCTGGTTCTTTCTTTTGCTGTCTCGTTTCAGTGGGTTGTTCGTCAGTTAGATGTAAAAAATGCATTCCCTCACGGTCACTTAACTAAGGAGGTTTACATGTGGCAACCTTCCGGTTCCATATATCCCATCATCTCATCTCATGTGTGTCGCCTGCATAAGCCTTGTATGGTCTTCGACAGGCTCCTCGTGCCTGGTTTCATCGGTTTAGCAGTTTTTTTCTTCGGAGTGGTTTCACACAGGTTAAATCCGACAGCTTCATGTTTGTATATTGTCGTCATTCTCAAGTCATTATCTTGTTACTCTATGTTGATGACATCGTTGTCACCGGCAGTTCTCATACACTTCTGTCCTCATTCATCTCGGTTCTATCCTCGGAGTTTGCTATGAAGGATCTTGGGGACATTCACTATTTCTTGGGTATTCAAGTGCTCCGTACTCGTATGGGTCTCTTCCTGTCTCAAGAAAAGTATATCCTTGATTTGCTTCGTCGGTTCGGTTTACACACCCTAAAATCGACCCGCTCATCTCTCGTTTCTCGAAGCACTCTTTCCTCCACCGATGGTGGTTTACTTTCTGATCCAACCGAGTTTCGTTGTCTAGTGGATGCGTTACAGTATTTATCTATGACTCGGCCTGATATAGCATATGCCGTACATTTGGTCTCTCAGTTTATGCAGACACCGCGTATGCCTCATTTGCTTGCTATTCAGCGCATTTATAGATATTTGCTGGGTACTTCGTCCTTTGGTATCTTCCTTCGACCCTCGGATCTCTCTCTTTTAGTGGCTTACTCAGACGCGGATTGGGTCGGCTGTCCGGATAGTGCACGTTCCACTACCGGTTTCGCAATTTACTTGGGGTTTAATTTGATATTTTGGAAAGCCAAGAAGCAGCCTACCGTCTCTAAATCCTCCACGGAAGCCGAATACAGGGCGGTTGCATATAGGGTTGCCGATACACTTTGGATCCGTTCCTTGTTGGCCGAGCTCGGTTTTTCTCTTCTCAAACCCGTCCGATTATTCTGTGATAATGTTTCGGCTTCGTATCTCACCCTGAACCCGGTCTTTCATGCACGTAGTAAACATGTGGCTGTTGATTATCATTTTGTTCGGGAGCGGGTCTCTCATGGAGATTTGATCGTTCGCTATGTTCCCACTCATCTTCAGCTTGCCGATATTTTTACTAAGGCTTTATCTTCGGATCGGTTTGCGTTTCTTCGTTCCAATTTGGGCGTTGGTTCCCGCGCACAAATTGAAGGGGTAATAGGATATATGATATTCTGTATCTTGTATTTTATATGTATTCTGTATGTATTTTGTATTGACTATATATATGTTAGAATGACATCGTTAGATGCCAAGCTTTCCTTGCATAAGAACAACCAATGAGTAGTTTTAACCCCTTTTAAATAGATTATGGCATAAATCAATTATTGAAGTGCAAAGAAGCTCAGTTATGCAGGCAGAAGGCAGCTAATTATTGATGATATAGAAGCTTGCTACAGATCCTTTCTATGACGGGGGGAATTAGGTTACAAAAGGGACCGATAGCATGAGACAAAGTTTGTATGACGGGGGAATTAGGTTACAAAAAGGGACCGATAGCATGAGACAAAGTTTGTACTCCTAAAAATAGTGGTGCACTTGGCATCAAGGACTTTCTTCTAAAAAATATTGCCTTTCTTTGAAAGCATGTGTGGAATTTGGCTAAAAGGAAGGATACTCTATGGGTAAGATGGATTCATGCTTACTATATAAAGGAGAATTCCATCTAATCTGTTCAGTCATGTTCGAACGGCTCTTTGGTTATGGCGAAAAATGTTTGAGGTGAGAGACAGTTTATGTAACGTCCCGACTTTTTATTATTTATTAATGATACATATGACGTCATTGTCGTTGAGACAAACGCCTCAACTAGGAAAAAACTATTGTAACGCCCCGATTGTTCATATCATATTAATACTTAATAATACAAATGATTTCATTGCCACTGAGTCCCAACACCCCAGTTATGCAAAATTACTTACCCGGTTTAGGTAAAGCAATAAATAAAATCCAATTAGACATAAACCAATAATTTTATCTAATATAGCGAAATCTTCTTCTTTATTACATATTTTACTTGTCTATAATTACATTATAGTAGATTCATATTAGTATCATAACCTATAATAGGAATGTGCAATCCCTCCACTTGTATAGAGTTTGATGAAAAAAACTTTAGAATATTAGCCATGATGTTGTTAGTGTGCTCAATCTTTTGACAAGTTAGTGAGTTTGTAAAAGAGGTTATCTAGTGTAAATATTGTGTTCTTCTCTTGCTTTCATTGCAAAGTCTTTTTAGAACAGTTAGAAACTAACTAGTACAGTAAAACAAAAAGAAACTTACACAGTTTGAGTGTCTATTGCAGACTACCTTAGTAGTCTGACAGGTCTCATTCTCATAGTTGAGTTCGATATAGCTCATTCTCATAGGTTTTTTTTATTTTATTTTGATTGTCTAATATTCCATATGTTCAACATTCTTATTGAATATTTTCTCTATCGAACTAATTATAATTATATTATTATGTTTTATTTGTCAATAGTTTTTTTTTTTAAATTGAAAAGATGGATTTTTAATGAATTGCAGAAAGCATGTCTGGCAATAAAGAATGGATGTACTAAAGATTGATTGGAAACAAGTTATCTCGTATTTTTTTTTGCCAAGGTTGATGAGCATTGAATATGCAATTGCACACAGTCCTTTCAATTTTCCTGGATACTTGAAGTTTCCTTGTGTGAAATGTATAGGCGTTCCTTTTTAAACCAATAGATGAAATCAAAATAGATCTATATAGATGGGGTTTCTAACCTGGTTATTAGTGTTGAACACATCATGGAGAGGAACCTGAGTTAAGTGGTTTTATGCATGGTCTTCTACCTCAACAAATACGGAGCCCATGTACTTCTCTTCCCAAAATATGATTCATGATGCATTCGGACATGTATATATGGATAATGAGCATGAGAATGACAGAGAGAATATTCCAGAAGATCCTCTTCTATAATATGAAGTTTTTTTTTTCAATGGTGCAAAATGCTGAGATGCCATTATGCATTGGATACAAGGAATCTTTTTTATCCGTTGCTGCTAGGGTTATGAAAATCAAATGTGACTACAATCTTCCACTTAGATTTATTGATAATATACTTGACATGGTCAAAGATATATTTCCTGAGGGTAATGTCATGACTAAATCATATTATGATACCAAGAAATTGCTATATTTGCTAGAGATGCCGGTGATGAAGATCCATGTTTGTAAGATGGATGCATTCTATTTTGGAAGAAAAATGCAGATTTGACGGAATGTAGTGTTTGCAATTTAAATTGTTGCAAGAGAATAAGTAAAGGCAAGCTAGTACCCTAGAAGGTTCTTAGATATTTTCCTAATATCCCAAGATTATAAAGGTTGTACGATGCTCAACATACTGCTTCAACATTGTACTGGTATGTTGAAAATCCCCGACCTGATGGGATCATGTCACATCCTTCAAATAGCGGGGCTTGAAAGCATTTAGATGCTGCTTTCCTTCCTTTGTTACTCATCCACGAAATGTTCATCTTGGTTTCTCAACTGATGGGTTTGCTCCCTTCGAAAAGTCGACAAGGCAATCTCTGGTTGGCCGGTTATGCTAACTCTATATGTGTATAAAGCGACCATTTATTTTCCTCAGCTTAATTGTTCTGGTATTTCTAAGGGAAATATATATATTCACAGCCATAATAGATGAGTTATGAGATTTGTGGAATGACGACGTGACTACTTATGAGGTGTATCATAAAAATAATTTTCAGATAAAGACTGCTTTATTGTTGACTGTAAGTGATTTCCCAACATATGCGATGTTATTGGGATGGAGCACTACAGCTCGTATGATATGTTCTTATTGTATAGACAATACAAAGTCTTTCAGACTTAAAAATGATTGCATTGTTGTTTTCTCCCAAGTGATTATGTGTTTCGCAATAATGGGGTGGATTTTATTAAAAATCGGGTGGAACATGATCTTCCTGTTCAACAAATGATGGATGTTTCGGGGAAAATAAAGGATGTGCCTTCTGTTAGGGTGGATATGGCTGATTTATGTAGACGACTCCATCTTTTGTTGCAACAGAATGCTAGAGGAGTTAATGACAATGTCGGCTGGTCCTTATGTGTTGTGAAAAGAAGAAAGAGTGGTGTTTTGTGATTGGATTAAAGAGTTGAAGTCTTTTTTTATGGCTATGTCTCCAATATAAGTAGATGTCTGTCTAGAGATGAACCTCGATTATATGCAAACCTGAAAATTCATGATTCTCATGTGTTCATGAAGCGCCTTATTCCTGTAGCTTTTAAGGAGTTATTACCAGCAAGTGTGTGGAAAGAATTCACAGGGTTAAGTTTGTTTTTCAAAGGACTTTGTTGCAACGCCATTCATGTTGAGGATATGGAGCGGTTAGAAGAAGAGATACCCATCATCCTCTGTAAATTAGAAAAGATTCTCCCTCTAATTTAGTTTAACTCTATGGAGCATCTTCCTATACATTTTCCTAGTGAGGCAAAGTTATGCGGACCAGTACAATACAGACGGACGTACTTAATGGAGCGATAAGTATAAAGAATCTTGTAAAATTCTTATCCTAAAATCTATTGTATGTCTTTACATGATAAATACATTTCATTCTTTTGATGGCAGATTTCATATTTCCTTGAAGAATAAGGTTAAGAATAAAGCAAAGATGGAGGGTGCTATATGCAACGCATACCTGATGGAGGAGATTTCTAATTTTTGTATTCATTATTTCGCTCATCATGTTGACACAAAGACTAAAGACAACCTTTGGAATTATGGTGAAGGGATAATGATGAGCTAGAAAAAAATCTGCCAGAAGTGTTCAGGAACAAAGGAGGGTATGCTCCGAATGATGGAGAACCAGGACATCTTTCTGATCGTGACAATGAAACGACATATCACTATGTGCTCAACAACTATGACTTACTAGGAGAATATGAACGGTCAGAAGATATTCATATGTTATGGATATATTTTTCCAATGATTTTTGAGTTATGTTTTTAATATGTGATGTTATTCATATAGGCGGTTTGAGTGGGAAATGATTGCGTGTAGACAAGCATGATCAATTGATGAGGTTTGGACTAAATGTCATAAAATTTCCGTCATGGTTCAAAAACTATGTATGATGATTTATCAATGTACTTGGGACGCATAATGTGTTATAGAGAAAGTGATCATCTTATTTACAAGAGGATGATTTTGACTCTTTTTGCAAGTTTTAGGGAATAATGTGTTTGATGACATGATTAGAGCGCTTGCTCTTGGACCAAAAAAAAAAAAAAAAAAAAAAAAAAAAAAAAAAAAAAAAAAAAAAACCGGTTATAAGGCCATTACTTCATCAATGGGTTCAAATTTGATACTTTTGTATACGGAAAGCATAAAGGCACAATCAATTATGGTGTGTGCCTTAAGAAAGGAGCAAGGGATTTTTGCGGCATTCCTCAAGGAATTTATCTACTGGTCTATAATGGGCCCAATAGATCTTGTATTGTTTGATGTTACTTTCATATCCAATATTAGATAGTGTATTGTTTGATGTTCCTTTCATATCCATGAGGATGTAGTGTATTGTTTGATGTTCCTTTCATATCCAATATTTCTGATTTCTATCCAATGTTTCTATACAGATGCCCTTGTAGAGAGGTAAAGGTAAGGGCGTTGTTAGGAGTACGAGTGAGATAGGGAATCCTGGGTTATTGTCGATGCACAAGGATGGAGAGCATTAGGGATGGATGTTTTGTCCTCGGGGGCCGAGCTAGTAACTTTTCTCATTTGTCTTCTTGAATGCAAGATACTGATGAGATACATGATGATGATGCTCATTTTGATGATGGTGGTTCTGTTCCATCTCATGGTGATCTATCCATCCTGGTACATCCATATGAGATAGGGAGCCATTATGCTCAGTTTGTTTTGGCGCTTGGTGGTTTATGGTTTATAGTTCTTATATATTTTTTGATTCTCTTCAATAACTTCATAGTGTTCCGCATTAATTGATTTTTTTTTTATCTTATATCTCTCTTAATTATTACTGGATCTATCGTTCATGGGTATCAAGATCTATTGGTAATCATATGAGAGCCTATTATGATAGACCATACATGTTTTTTTAAGGAAGTGCCACCCCACACCATTGATCGATGGTGGGGCGATTTCAAGATATAATTTATTTTTGTTTCTTTAATTATTTTTTTGTATCTAAGTATTTTTAAAATCCTAGATATACTAACCCAAAATATATATTCTATTTGTAGCAATCTTATATATGGGACTCTTCTCATGTGGCTGCATTGAGGAGAGAGTGGAACAATACATCACTACCCGACTACCAGACCTCGAGCAAGATCTCTCTCTGATACTTCTGAGTCGTTTAGTCCCATGATGAAATATGAAAATTCGTACCCAGCTTCTTACTAAACGTAGCCACCTCGATTTCCAAGAAAAATGAAGAAGAAACAGGGAAAAATGAATCAAGAGGCCTAACCTTCACTGTCAAGGATCTATTTCGACCACTGAGTTGAAGTTTAAAATGATAAATTTAACACAAAATTTTCTTTTTAGTAGCTTCAGTTTTTTTCCTTTAGTTACTAATTTTACTTGTCAATGTTTGCCTATTTATTTTAGACCACAAAGCTTGATCCTGAGTCTTCTGCATCCGAGATGTTTACTCAATCTCGCATGAAGAAGAAAGCTGGTGTAACAGACGAGGAGTCTTCATTTATTGATGATAGGGTCAGGGACGTGTCTGTAAGTATTTAATTAAATGTTTTTGTGGTTTAGGTTTATAAATGCCAAAAGATTTATTGGTCTTGTTTTGTAGGAAAGGTATGCACGAGATTTAAGACACTAATGATGTGTAGAATCAGCATTAGAAAGAGGACCGTACTTGGATTGTGTTCACAGGTAAGTTTTTAAATATACCTTTCAATTTGTTTAGTTTTTATCAAAACTTATTAATCTACAAGAATTTTTATTATTGTAAATTTGTTTAGGTGAGTGCTTATTACGAGAAACCACGATCTATTTCTTCGGTCAATACCAATGCCTCCCTGTCTGAAGAGTAGGAGCAGACCAAATGCCTCCTTGCTGGAACAAGATCAGAGATAGCTAGTTTGAAGGAGCAAAGCACTCACTCGTCACAAATGTCTGAATTCATTACTCGTCTCTCACAGCAAGAGAATTATAAGGATTTGTTCGCACGTCTCGGCTTTACTGCTCCCCATCCACCACCGTCATCTTGTGGTCCACTTTGTTGATATGGAGACTTAGGTAGGATGGATGATATATATTTGTTGGGATTGTGCGTGTGTTTGACGGATATTTGTTGGGACTATGTGTATGTTTGTGGACTATGTGGTAGGACAATTTATGGATGATAGTGTGTATAACAGGGTTGGGAGAAAAAAAAAAAGGTTCTGTGATGGTTTGTCAGAATCCGTAAAAAAGAATTGATTTTCGACGACTCTTTTTCCATCACAAATCCGTCGAAAATAGTGTTTTCCAATGGAAAAAGTACTTTTCTGATTACTTTTCTCCATCACTGACTAACAGGCTCCTTGTAGTGCAGTGGCATAGCTATTCCGGCTGAACTATCATCAACTTTTGTTTCTATCACTTTGATCAATTCAAGCTTATTTCATAATATTTACGACATTCATTCTTTGTTTATATTATCTATTTCTTTATACTTAATTAGTGAGTACTTTCCTGGTTAGGACACGAGAATGGATCCATGAATATGAGGCATGAGATATGGTGAGCTTAATGATTGATTTCGATAGTGATTGATGTGATACTATATGAATTTTTGAAGTTATGAATTGAGTAGATTGATCACTTATCTTACTTCATGGTTCAATTGAGCATTTGATCATAATTGTTTATGAGTAATACGAAGCAAATCTTATTTAGGTTAATGTATTGAACGCTTTTGATGTCTAACCTAGATTGGTATATCACATTGTTAATATGATGAACTCTTTCAAGTAATATGAGGTATGATTAGATCGTTATCCCATGTGAACGAATTAGATTGCTTAGCTTTGTTTCCTATTTATTCATGTGAGTGCTGCAATACTCTTTTTGGGTCAATTTAGGTCATGCGTATGTTATTATCTCATAATAATCAGGATCTCTCATTACATGTTAAATCATGATTAAGTATATGACCAAGACTTTGTATCGTTGGATTTAGATTTTCAGTTCTGTTTCAATCATTTCATTTTGATCGTCAATAGTGGAGAATTTCTCGTCCCTCGCTCTTTTGATTGATATAATGTTGTTTTTTGTGATGATCATTGATGTTTCTGTGATGATTGTGATCATGAGTGAGTAGATCTATTTAGTAAAATCATGCGAAAGAACCTATATTAGTAATAGATCATGAGATAGTAATGCGCTTAGTCATAGCAATTACATAAGTGATTTTTATGTGATGCCTATGTCAGTTCTATCATGTCATGAGTGTTGAAAATCCCAAGATAGTTTGCTGTGAGATAGAGAGGAAGTGAATAATCTCTCTTTTTCGAGCTTTACTGTTAAACTAATAAAGATTAGTTGGATAGTAAGAATGTTTTAAGCTTACTGTAGTAATACGAAACCTTACTGCAGCAAAATAAGTGCCTTGTAGTTTTCTGCACATTAAAGTTGATTAGTAGTAGGGTTAAATATAATTAAAACAACAAAGTAAAAACACAAAGGTTTTATACTGGTTAGAGTAATGTCCAAAATACAAATATATCCCATACTCCAGTCTTCCCTTAATTATTAGTGTGATAAATCAAGAGGATAGCACTACGTGTGATTATTTTATGCTCATAATCAATCTGTCGCTTTATAACTAGTAAATGACAATACAAATCGATTACAAGATCTTTCCTTCTTCTCAACAAGACTCAAAACAGTCTCTTGGAATCGTCTGTCTAACACTAGTGCTATTCAACACTGTCTTTGATAGCTGGTTTAGATCTTCATCTATCAATTTCTTTCTCATCTCACTTGACACCTTACTCCACTTGTCTTTTTAGAGCAAAGAAGATTCGATGATTGAAAGGTTTCAAAATCTTGGGCATTGCCTCGGTATTTATAGGGAGTCCCAAATTTCTAGTCGTTGTTGAACTCTTTTTTTTTCTTGAAAACATCACTTTCATGTCATCCTGGCACCATATTCACTGGCCGTGACCTCTAGTGTTGATGCAGAGAAGTACGTTGACATAGCACAAAAGGCAACCCACCTCTTGCTTCATCTAAACCCTTCCATAGAACTCAGCGTTGTTGTAGTAACTTCACAGAAGCAATTCAGGATCAACCTTATTTTTATTATGAACCCAATTTTTGACCTTAATTTTACTCTTCGTAGCTTTGCCGTAGTAACCTTCGTCAAATAAAAGCAATTTAGGATGAACTATTCCTTATTGTAGAAGCCCAAATGCCCAACCCTTACTGTCTCTTTACTCATGACCTCAATTTTGTCAACCTTTTTGCTTCCCTTTAGACCAGCCTTATTACATTTCTCTCTGAATCAGTCTTAATACGCACCTATTATAGGCTCATTTTCATAGAAGAGCAACCTCAGCCTTGGTACATATTGAGATACTCTAAGACTAGAGTTTGTCTATCACTTAATTTCTATACATTATGGGTTTGACACAATAATTTCTATAATCATGATCTCTTCAAATGATTCCATTCCGCATAGGGTAGCATATGGGGTGATATAAAGGTTAAAGGAAGTAAAGAATGTTGTTTGTTGAGCATGTCGTCTTTGTCCCTAGATATTTGGTAGATCATTGATCAAATTGAGAGTCCGCCTTGACTTTCCATGTTCCTGATCTCTTCCATCATTGTCATACTGCTTTATTGTTCAGCATAGAAGTCTTGTGTGTCTTAAGAGGAGATCCCTTCCTCCGAAGAAGAAACTGATGGCGATTTGTGTGATATCGTCACTAGCAAGGTTGGCTGATTCGAAACCTAGAATGGACTCGATTTGAAACTTGGTTCCAGATGAGTCAGATGACATGTTAAAAGTAGGGGGAGTTTGAAGAATTTGGGGTGAATAATGTGTTTACATAAGAGTAGTTGTGAAGATTGATATCCCTCTTGAGTCCTTATTTATAGGAAAGTAATGTAACTTGTATAGGGTAATAAAACGATGGGACGTGATATGTGGTCATAAATTAGCTATTATTAGGAAACAACATAATTCATGATGTGACCTTTCATTACATTGGTTCAATGCATCTTACTGTAGTATGGCTTAAGCATTTACTGTAGTAAGGTAGATGTCCAAGTATTACTGCAGTAAGGTTTGAACCATTTTGCTATAGCCTAAAACTTTTGTTCAAAAAAGCATGTAATCTGAGAGATGATAGCTTTAGGTATTTAGGTGTAGGATGTGTGATTCTCCCCCGAAAATAATATTATTTAGGCTCATCTATGGGTTTTGTGGACATGTTACCAACTTGGTTATCAGTAGGACTAAATTCTAGTTTCACATTACCCTTATGCACATGATCTCTAATGAAATGATATCTTATATATGTGTTTTATCCTAAAATGATACAATGGATTTTCAGATATTGCAATAGAAGAAGTATTGTCATAATGGATAGGAGTTCTAGAGATGCTTAGTCCATAGTCAAGAAGTTGAGACTTCATCCATAAGATTTGTACAATGCAGTTTGTTGTAGCAACATATTCTACTTCTGTAGTAGAGGTTGATACAATTGACTGTTTCTTACTTAACCATGACACCGATCTTAGACCAAGGTATTGACATGATCCACTTATATTTTTCCCGTCTATTCGACGACCTACAAAGTCAGCATATGAGAAACCCATTAGTTCTAACTCGGATTTCTTAGGATACCAGAATCCTAAGTTAGGAGTTCCTTTAAGATATCTCAGGATTTTCTTGACTGCAATAAGATGTGATTCCTTAGGACTGGATTGGTACCTAGCACAGAAACACACAGAATATAAGATAACAGGCCTACGGGCACTAAGGTATAGTAAAGATCCTATGATATTCTAGACTCATCCTTGTCTATTTTGATTGTCGAGCTCATTGGTGTCTTTGTTGTTGAGGCACTCTTCATACCAAACTTTTTGATCATATTCTTAAAGAAATTAGATTGGCTTATGAAAGTATCTTTATTACATCGCTGCACTTGAAGACCTAGAAGTACTTGAGCTCACCCATTAGGTTGATCTGAAAGTTAGATGTCATGAGCTTGGAAACTTTATCACATAATTTCTCATCAGCACTTTTAAAAATGATATCATCAACATAAATTTGGACCAATAAAATAGGATAATTCCTAACTATAGTCCCATTTTCATCACTTTTATTTCTAAAGATCCATTTGTATTCTACAATAGGATAATTCTTATGTCTAGCAATTAGATGTCGTACCTCATTTCTCTTAAACTCATTGAGTTCCTCTCACATGGAATTAATCCTGTCACTATTCTCAAGGGCTTCTTCAATCTTTTTAGGTTCTACTTCTAAGATGAAGCATGCAGAAAGACATTCCTTAGCAGTGGCCCTTCTAGTCCTAACTAAATTTTTTTGTATTACTTATGATGTTATCAGGTGGATGATCTTTTGTCCATTGTCTCCTTTTCTTCCATCATACACAGTTTGTTGCTGAGACTTTGTTGCAGGTAACTCTTCTACGGTCCATTAAGGCTCTACTACAGACAACTCTTCTATAGCTTGTGGAGGCTCTTTTACAGGAGGCTCTTTTACATTGAGGACTCTGTTTCCTTTATTGTGTGTTGCACTTCTGTAATTTGTTAAGCATTCATATCAAGATACACTATGCATAGTCCTCATTCCTTTTCTGTATGTCTGCAGGGTCAGAGTCATAAAGGAAACATGAATGATTTTTTCAATTACATTAGTTCTTAAATTTAACACTCTAAAAGCTTTACTGATGAAGTAGATCCGAGAAAGATCCCATCATGACCCAAATTATTCAGTATAGATTTTCCCATTAATATGAATGCAACATGTACATCCAAAGCCATGAAAATAGCTTATGGAAGGGACCCTTTTCTTATATAGCTCATATGAAGTCTTATTGTATAGTTTGTGTACAAGGTATTTATTTATAACATAACACGTTGTATTTACTACCTCGACCCAATAAGCGTTAGCTGACTCAGAGTCATGTAGCATTATCCTAATAGCTTCTGCTACGATCCTAGTTTTCATTTCTGTAATCCCATTTTGTTATAGGGTTTCAAAACTATATCGATCAAACTTAGTTCCATGATCTCTTCAAATTGCAACAACTTTTGGACCCTTTTAGGTTGAGATTTATCTAAGATGTCTCGTTAACACATCACATTTATCACTTTTTTTTTAGTAGGAAGAATATCCATGTCTACCTAAAGTAATCATCTGCAACGACTAACGTGTATTCTTTCCTGCTCAGACTTTCAAACTCTACTAGACCAAACCGATCATGTGTAGTAGCTCTAACACCCCTATTTTTTTGCCAAGGGAAAAGTGTGGATTTAGTTAAAAAAAAAATGCACTTCTACATAAAAAATAATAATATGGGTGCCTTTTGAGTAAATACAACGAAAAAGTTAGCCTTTTGAGTAATTTTCACTTTTACTTTAGTTTAGTTATTTCATAATTTTAGTAAATTTAATTAGTTTAATATTCCGTACTACCACTATTTAATTCACATCCTAGAATTATTACATTAGAATTATCACCTAACAATTATTTTATCTATCCTTTGGGGATTGATACCTCTCATGACTAAATTGCATATTTTAAGCGGTAATTAATTTATACGCATAACTGCATGTGACAATTAAAAATTTGGCCATGACATATACGCCTGAGAGCGATGATGACGGACACAAGTATTCAGGCGAATGTAAAAAGTAAAAAATAATAAAATAAGGGAACTTAAAATATAACTCGTATACATCAATGTTTGTACACAAAATTATACCATTTGGAGATCGTTTTGAAACAAACATTCCTGAGGTGACGATCAAACTGTTGCTGCAGCTACACTGCGAGATCGAGTGCTTCACTGAGAACGCTGGAAGTCTGGTGTAAACGTCTGATTAATACAAGTTAAATTCCTACCCCACCCGTCTAGTGTTCTTTTCATGTAAGAACTGATCAATGCATACTGCATCATGTGTATACCTTTCCTTTATGGAGGAACTTCCAGTCATATAGGAGGCTTCCATTATTAGTTTACAAGAAACCAAAGATTGGTAGAATTGGAAGATAAAAATAAGCATTATGAATCAAATAAGAACTTGCCCTTGTTAGGGTCATCATCAGATCCTATTATACCGAGGTAATCTTAAACTACAAGAGGTAAGGAAACATACTTCGAGATCTGACCTATGATTCAATTGCTTAAAATTCAAACAAAATGATGTTGTCTACATGCAATTTGATCGCAAGTGTGCGATGCCGATCAAGTCATATAATGATGAGAAAGTTATCGATTCTTACGAGGACTATGCAATCAATTTAATTCAACTAATCCTATAGTTTTGAGAAATATGGAAACAAAAATGATGGGGTATGTTTAACCAAAACTAAGCTAATAAGAATGAATAAAATTCTGGACTTTGGATATGTGTTAATAATCTAGGGTGTTCAAGTACACCAAGACTATCAATATGGATTTTTTAATGTTTCTTTCACTCTAATTCTTCATCATCATGTTGAGTATCAATTTCACTCTCATGTATTTATCATACTTTCTCAAGTTATGATAATATTCAAATAGGTAAATCAATTGCCTATCGATCAATCAATATTTACCTATTTTAGTCATTAAAGTACATGAATTATATAGATAACATTAAATTCATAAATATCTTTATATGATGCAATTTCACAAAATTCCTGAACTTAAGAGAATTTTGATACTTTTCTTTTGAACTTATATCAAAAACCCTAAACCATGCAATCGTCTGAATCCGGATTGGTTTGAATCGAGATGGAAGGATTTTTTTTCTAAACTAGAAAACCGTCAAGAAATTAAAGGACGACTAGAAAATCACAAGTATTACGATCGAATAGAAATTCTCAACATCAATGAAGGAATTAGAATAAAATCAACAATGATTATCCATTCATCAAGTCAATGCTTCATCACTATCTTAGAAAAAATAAAATTACTTCATAGTGATTCGAATTTGAGACTTTTGAAAAAAGAAAGATCATATCTAGAAAACAAAGAAAAGAGTAGAGAATTCGAAACTAGAGGATCGTAGATTCGATCTTGATCTCGTTGTCTGTTTCTTTATCTTCGTGTCTGTCTTCTTTTTCCTTCTCCTAGTCGTGCGTCAGTTCTTTTTTTTTTTCCCCCTTCTTGTACAAAGTGTCCTTGTAATCTCCCAATAATTAGGAAATATAAAGGATATTTAATTGGGAATAAATATGATTTTCCAAATTTCTAAACTTTAAATCGCAAACAATGGTCTCAAAATGATCAAACCATGATTTCAAACTCCTATACAAATCACCAAATTTGCTTACAATGTAGACTGCGGTTTCACTCCATGAGACCATGATTTCGATGTGTTTCGCACTTCTTCTTGGGTTTTCGCTTCAATCTCTATCTTTATTCAACAATCCAACAAAACAAAATTAAACAAATATATACATCTCAAAAAGAAAAAAAAAAGTATAGATCGATTGAAACGGATGGAAAACTAACATAAAATTAATATCCAAACATACTCATATGGTGACATAAATATTACTCAACACTGTCATCTAAGGGTGATGGCAAGCAGCAAGCCCTTATATGCCAACCACTTCTTGAAGCTTCAACGCTGGTCAAGAAAGTGATATCCATTGAGCGAAAAGTTCCTCAAGAAAAACTGATATCGACTGCAAGAACTTGTGTTTATAACATCTGGATTTCAGAGCTTTGATGTAACTCATCAAAAGCATTTTGCAATTTCGTTGGACAATACGAAACATATTCATACTTGAATAAAGATGCATTTAAACAACAGATCACCAAGTATTTTACGAATTTGTTAGGGAAGTCAAATACATTAACTATCCTAATAAAAAGAAGTATATCATACTCCAAAAGCACGATGAGGGCTACCAGGAGATAATTTCATTAGTCTTTGGAGATGTTGAAAGTGAAGCATCACCAGGATAGATGAGATGCAACATATGAGCTTGACAGCTCAATCATTGAAAATGCAAAATAACCAGCTGAGTCTAAGTGTCCTTGTAAGCACACCACTGTCCTTAAGACACAAGTTACGATATTTTTCTGTGTTATTTCCAATACATTGCACAATTTTTTCAAGCTAGACTCAGCATCCATATTGCATTTTAGATACAAGCATAGTCAGATCCTAGGAGTCAGATTTAACCCAAAGCACAAAAAGGTTATCTTGGCATGAATGACAGTCTCGCCATCTGTAACATAATACATCAAACAACAACTAATCACTCCTCTCAATAAGATCCGTATGAAACGAAGATGTAGACAATCAGAATACTTGAGAAGTCTTAAACTGACAGTTGATAACTATGAGCATCGGTATAAGAATTCGATGATACCCAGCAACTATTAATCAGCTCATAATATCATCACTGTTTTAAGGTGAAATATGAAACTCTAGACACCATTAAAGAGTTGGTATCAGAGCCAATGTTAACGGGGCTTTCTCATTCCCTATTCCTAAACTCACAAAAGATGACTATGAGAAATGGTCGATTCAAATGAGAACTATGCTTGATTCTCATGATGTATGGGAAGTTTTTAGTGAAGGCTATACAACCTCCGTTGAAGGAGCAATGCTCACGGCTAATCAAGCACAAGCGCTCAAAGTAACAAAGAAGAAGGATCAGGTGGCGTTATATCTAATGCAACA
Organism: Drosera capensis; assembly: GCA_001925005.1. Lineage (NCBI taxonomy): Eukaryota > Viridiplantae > Streptophyta > Magnoliopsida > Caryophyllales > Droseraceae > Drosera > Drosera capensis. The sequence continues at coordinate 37,947 of LIEC01011041.1, read as the reverse complement.
AGAAGCTGATGATGGAGGATTTGAGAAGATCGCTCATGCAACTACTGCAAAGAAGACATGGGATATCTTGGAGAATTCATATCGTGGAGCAGAGAAGGTAAAGAAAGTTCGTCTTCAAACTCTAAGAGCCGAGTTTGAATCGTTGAAGATGAAAGATAGAGAAGCTATATGGGATAACTTCACAAGAATCATGGTGGTTGTGAATGATCTGCGAAGAAATGGGAATCCACTCGATGATAAACGAGTGGTGGTGAAGATCTACTCTCATTGGCCCGAAAGCTCGATTATATCTGTAGTTGAGTCTCAGATTTTTGGTGGAACAAAACCGTTCCGTTTTCTTTGTTTTTTTATTCAATCTGAGCTACATATTAACCTTATAAATCTATTATATTTATAGGAATCAACATGCTTTGCAAAAACACGTTTTTGTAAAAAAAAACGTGTAACCTAATAGTGGCCGGTGAATGAACAGTGGTCGGTGATGTGGTCGACATTACTGTACACACGTGTGTGCTGTACACGCGTGTTTTCCATATCAAGGTGGGATCCAACAATATCGCTATTGCGATAGAGAGTCCAATGACATTGATAAGATGACTGTGACCGAGCTTATGGAATCTCTACAAGCTTATGAGCATAGACTTATGAGGAATAAGAAGGACCCAGTTGAAGAATCGTTGTAGACCAGTCTAAGCCTTAAGGATGACAAAGAGCATCTAGGTCGAGGTTATTCCAGTCAAAAGAAAATCAAAGGGATGTGAGTGAGGCTTTGAAGGATGATTCCTTCTTACATTTCTAGTACGATGGTTCCTCTTGTTGACTCTAATATGAATAAGGATGTTAGGTCTCAGGAGGGTCCCCAGATGGCTGGGACTGGTCAGGTGGGGGCTCCCTTAAAACTGATCATATGACTGCTTTTGAGGAGCGCAAGAGTATCAGTTCATATGTCAAGAGAGCTAGTTGAGAGCTTTTTTTTTTTTTTTTTTAAAGGACCACATGTGTGGTTCATGAGCAAGAGCTTTGGTTTGAATGGGTGTCGATCTATCGAAATGAAAGATTTGAAGATCATAGATCGAGACAAACAAAAATCATGACATACTATTTTACTTGAGGAAATCCGAATACCGGAGAAAAACCCCCACAAAGTACCACCATAAACCGTGGTAGCAGATCAATATGTGAAGAAAGGATTATAAATCGTATTAAATCATAACTCAACCCATTTAAACTCATATGACGAATAATAACATGGGTTATATTTATAGACCTACAATGATATGATTTAAATAAATAATTCTCGCAATCGAGACCCTCTTTGTCCTTTCTTTATCATATAACACATACATCGTGGATGTGACGTAGTCAACAATCTCAGCACAAACCCTAAGAACTAGGGACATAAAGTGGATCAGTGTACTAGAACAAGGAGAGGAACTTGTTGGTGAAGAAACTTGTTGATCCTGTTCCTGATGTCACTCTTGTGCAACACAAGATGATCAACATGTTTTGGAATGTGGCCATGAAATGAATGAGTCTGGTTCAAGATTCATATTTTGTCTAGATGAAACAATGACGATACAGGATCTTGGTTTTGTCACTTGATTATTGGAGCATGGAATGTACTAGGTCTTAATAGACTTGAGAAACAAGTTGAACCCAATTTCGATCAACGAAGGTGAAAGCTTAATGGCGAAGTCCAAATCCAAGAAGAGGACGAATGACAAGGCTCAGGTGGAGTGCTACAAATACCATAAGATGGGGCACTACGAGATATAGTGTTCGAAGAACAAGAATAGAGGGAGAAAGTCTAGTTCTACAAATGTGGTAGAAGGGAACCACGACGATGGAGAGCTCTACATTATCTCAGATTCATTGGACCTCCAAAAAGATTCTACAGTAGGAAAATATATCAATTCTGATAGGTTTGTTGATTCAGGATGTTCTTTCCATGTTTGCGAAAGTAAAGATTTATTCACAAGTTTGTACCCAATAGTGAAGCTTCCATATGGAAGCATGTCGTGCCACTTGATAAGTTCGTCGAGTTCCAGATTTTCTTGTCGCTCTTCCCCCAGCCATCGAGGCATGGGTTGAGATAAGGCTACCAACTCGCCTTCTATTTGGCGTGATAATGCATCTGCTGCCCTGTTCTCTTATCCCTTCTTGAACTCAATGGTAAAATCATACCCCATCAATTCACTAACCACCTTTGTTGCTCAATGGTGCTGATTTTTTGCTCCCAAAGGTACTTGAGACCTTGATGATTGGTACGCACGGTGAAAGTTCAACCTAGTAACTAAGCTCGCCATTTTTGAACTTCTAACACCAATGCCATAATTTCTATTTCATATGTGAACTTGGCTAAGTGCGGTTTAGGCCAAGCCTTACTAAAATGAGCTTCCGGTCTGCCTTGCTACATAAGTACAACTCCTGTCTTAATCCTAACTAATTCGGATGGGTAATGGTGAGATATGCAAGGTCCTTGGCATAGGTTCAATCAAGATCAAGATCTTTGATGGGATAGTTTGTACCTTGGGAGGTATTAGATTCATTCCTACTGTTAGGAACAATTTGATCTCAATTGGTCAGTTGGATTCCATTTGTTACAGGATGTCTATGAAGGGTGGAGTGATGAGGATATGTAGAGACATCATGGTTGTGATGAAGACTCAAAAGATTGACAAACAGTTTAGGTTGATTGGGAACATGGTTGTGGAAACAGTTCTTTGAGGACAGTTGTACAAGATTCCAGATGGAAACGTCCACGGGGTGTCAAGATGATGAGGGATGGATACTCATCAGGGATGATTGGTATGTACAGATGTGTGCTGAGGACTGAAGCAAAGGTGATGAGCCATGCTTTTGATGTCTTAGGATCCGAATAAAGTAGAGTGCAATGGAGCACCCCTACAACAGGAATAGGGTGCAAGGTCGTGTCCGAGAGGGGTATTAAGGTAACTACACAATCTAGTGTTATGGGTGTTTCGGGAAGCTCAAACTAGTTTTCTAGAACTCCCTACGACAAGGTGGAGATTGTTGAAATTATCATGAAAGAATTGGGAAAACAAAGGAGTTCGCCGTTAAGGGGGCACAAGAAGATTTACAAAGCGCCCTGGCCCAGTGGTGAACCATGCCCGGGCGCTGGCTCTATGATGAAGCAGCAATTCAAGAAAAAATATGAAAAGTGTGGGTGGGTTGGCTTTTCCAGCATGGACATTCTTTGGGTCGGTGTGAAATCGCTTCAGATTTCATCTGGGATTTTGTGTTTATCATTTTATTTATTAATCTATAAATAGTCTTCTATCAGATTTAGTTGAATAAAAAATGGTGTGAGTTGTCATTGAGATTGTGAGAGGCTTTCTCTAGGGTTTGAGCGAAAGACAAAATGAAATTGGATGAGTTGAGAGAGACGATCATCGTAATAGTGTGATTTGATTAATAGATTGTTTATTTTGAGATTTTTTTTTGACGATCGGGTTTCCCCACGTTAAATCTGGTGTGTTGTCTAATTGATTTCTTATTCGTGTTGATCATTACTTGATTGCAGCCCACCGGATCTCGGGTCAAATTCGTAACACTACCAGAGATTCGACGATGTTAAAATGGATCAGATTTTCCTCCGTAGATTACCATGAGAACTACTCCAAAGCAAAGGTGGACCGTTGAAACCATATCCCCAAAGCTAGATCACGACAGGTTCTATGGCCCTGAAGCTATTGAAAAATCGATACGTGATGTTAAGTTCACCAGAAAGCAACTTTCACAAATCAAGGAGAAGAGAAAAGTTAGAAACGTATGGGGCAAAACAGTACACTATGTTTACGGGAAGGCCTATTTCCGACCCAGGTGTTCAAAGTAGCAGAGTCATTCTGCTCCACTGGTAAGAATCCATTGTTTGATGTCCTTGGTGTAAAATCTTTGAGGATTATTTTGATAAAATTGATCTGTACAGGTGAGAAGCATGAGAAATGTAGCTCTGTTATATGTGTTTATATACAATTTTCAGAATGGACTAAAGTGTACTCCATCTCCAGGATTGCTCCAACTGTTCCAGGCATGCACTACAGCAAAGTCTTCATAGGCGTGCAGCTGCCATGTTTGACATTCTTCACAAGCGTGCAGCTGTCATGTTTAACACTTGGTCTAATCGAAGAGACATTAAGCTAGAACAACTACATCTACATGTTTGACTGAGGTACAGATATAACGTTTCTTAACTAAGCTGTTCATGTACAGAAGGTTTGTCAAACCCAACAAAGTACTTGAAAAACCAGAGCATATCGTCTGGTAGCTGATTTACTAATATTATTATTGGAAGCATCACGAACTTTTCTCTTATCCATTATATGTTCAAGTACGGACGACTTCGCCTGTGTTTTCACACACAGTGATGATTCCCTGGATGGAGTCAAAACATCTGATGGACTCGTTTGAACACATTTGTCAACTACTCTGATGAAAGATCAACGTTGATAAATCAATTGTATAAAGCAAAAGAGAGTTGCCATGTTTATGCATGTTGAAATATCCAGAATATCAAGTGTTAGCAGAAGATGTCTCCACCCTAAGAGCAAAGAGTATATATCAAAACAAGACGAGAAGTATAAGATCGGCCCCTTTCGAGCCCAAGAGAGTTCAGTACGAGACCAAGGTACGCTTCGGGCTGAAAAACTTCAAGCAATTGGGCCGAAACAAGATCTTTGGTCCAAAAGGAAGAAAATCCGAAGTGGGATGAAAATCGACAACATCTTAATATCCGAGTTGAAACAAGGCCTTTGACTCGGATAAAGAATTCAGACCAAGACATCCGAAGATGAAGGACGAAAAGCAACAAGGTCAGGAGATCCGAGTTGAAAAAGAAAAAAAATCATCAACTCGGGAAAAGGACTCAAATCAGGTTGTAATGTCTACGTATTCGAGTAGGAACAAGATCTTCAACTCGGATAGCCTAAAGTAGATCATCCCATAAGAGATGGTCGAAACCCCGCTTGAAAATTCAGGTTGAAACAAGATCTTCGACCCGGAGAAGACATCAAGTAAGGATCCATAATTGGATCCAAAATACGAGGCTTGGAAACTCGGATCAAAACAATATCTTTGATCCATAGAAGACACCAAGTCGGTCAGCTGAAATAACGGGTGACCAAGAAAAAGGCATAGGAAATTCGTGTCAAAACAAGATCTTCGACTTAAAGAAGACACCAAAGCCAATTCAAGTTGAAACAAAATACTCGGAGTAGACACTTAAGTCCATCGCCCAAAACTTGGGATTGGAGTCGGATAAATCCGAACACTTGAGGCTGGATGAATTTGAGTTGAAAGAATTCTAGATAAGTCTTGAAAAACAAGAAGGCCGGATAAATCCGAGTTGAAGAATTCAAGTTTAACCTTGAAAACAAGCAAGTCGGATAAATCCACACACTCGAATCGAAAAAATATTCGAAACAATTACATTATTGCCATGGCATAGCATGGTATCGTTCATTGGAATAATATTATGTATTGATGTGGTCTCGAAAGATGATATTCAGATGGATCCTGCAAAGATTGAAGCGATTCTAAGTTGGGAGACACCTCACAATTTTCAAGAAGCGCGTAACTTTCATGAGCCGACCTCATTTTACTAACAATTTATTCGAGACTTTAGTTCTATCATCCCTCCTTTGATAGACTGTTTGAAGGGCAACCGATTTGAGTGGACTGAAGCTGCTGAAGCTGCATTTGAGTTGTTAAAGCAAAAGATGACTGAAGCCCCTGTACTGGTACTTCTTGATTTTGTTGAGGTATTTGAGGTTCACTGTGATGCGCTTGGTGTTGGTATAGGAGGTCTCCTGAGCATGAAGGATCGGCTGGTTGCATTCTTCAGTGAGAAATTAATGAGGCCAAGTGGAAATATTCAACCTATGATAAAGAATTCTAGGCCATCGTGAGGAGTTTAGAGCATTTGCGGCACTACCTTATATTAAAGGAGTTCCTGCTGTACTCTGATCACGACTCCTTGAAGTACATCAATGGGCAGTTGAAGCTGAATTTGCAGACACCCAAAATGGGTGGAGTTCTTGTAGTCTTTCAGTTTTTCTATCAAGCGTAAGGCCGGGGCGCGCAACAAAGTAGTTGATGCGTTGAGTCGTAGACGATCTTTGTTGTCCTCTATGTAAGTACAAGTTCTTGGTTTTGACTCCTTCAAGTAGTTGAATGAGCTTGACCCTCAGTTTGGCGGTATTTGGGAGGAGCGTCAATCAGTTCCTTTGATGCATTGTCGTCTGCGCATCAAGATTAGTTACCCACTTATAATATAATAATATAGATAAGGGTCGATCCCATCGAAAGATAGAGTGTTTAATCAAATTCGAATTTCTAATTACTTAATCTAAAAGTAAGAGTTGTGGGATATTTGTAACTAAATTGCAAACTAATTAAGTACTAATAATTGAGAACTAAAATAACTACTTGCACTAGATTGATTAACTTGGTTGAAACTATAGGAAACAAATGTAGGAAGGATTCTCATAATTTCACTTAGCGTAGGGATTAATCATTGAAATTAAGGATAATGGATCATATATAATTAGATAAATTGGAAATGAAATGTTATAGATTTATAAATGAATGGTTTGGTTAGTATAAAGGGGATACCTTTAATTAGATTCAATAGAGTTTTAATTAACAAGATAGATTGAATAACTAAACTAATCATCTATTTCATATATCATGATAGTATGAATACATAAAATAGACAATTGAATTAATCACAAAACATACTAAACTTGAATAAGATAGCAACATAGATTGGTCTACTATTTATATGTCAAAAGATCCAAGATAAAACTATAGTAAGATAACTTGTTCTATAACTTATCTAGTTGCTACTTAACATGACCAACATAGATTGAATCATTAGGTCGATTAACCTATCAACACATCTAAATGATCAAATTTAGAGGTATTCATGAGCTAAACATATTATAGTCAATTTATAAAGTCATCAGGTAGTCAATCTAATGAATTCATGCATCAACTATGATAAATCTCTAATGTTTGACATCATTCATGTGAAATAAATCAAATTCAATAACAATAAAACAAATCTCATAATCCCTTAACTTTATGTCATTATGATTACTCCTCACTAACTAACTATTCACTCATTGAATTGGAAGCCATCACAAACATAGATAAATATGCAATTGTAATCATCATAACCAACATAGATCGAATCAAATGACTAAGGTACATAAATAACCAGCGAAAGTAATTATAAACCAATGAATAAGTTCTTGAGAACTATAATCCCAAGCTAAACAACTCAGAAAATCTAATCAAAGCAACACGAACGAAGAATAACGATGTTTGTGATCTATCTAAACCTTAGAAACGACAGCTGCGAAGGTAGGAATGATGATAGACACTCTGGAATACCCCTAAAATTGAACATAACATAGTGTATTTATAGAAAAATATGAAAACCCTAAGCAATTTGGAGAAAATTACATCGAAATCCCGTAAAATCTTTCTGTTATAACGCTGTCATGATCGTGACCATCGAGCTAGCTCTTCATTGGTTCAAATATGGGGATTGTCACGATCATGATAGTGTAGAAATTTCTCTAGTTGATTTTCTGTTATCCTCATAATTGTGATCAAGCTTAACAATCGTGACACTTCATCAAGTCATCCAAACAGCTCCAAAACAATCCGAAATAACCATGAATGTCTTCATATGCATTGAGAACATCTTCATAACTCAAAATATCATCACAAACTTCATTGATTTGCATCCAAACTTCATCAAAGTCATCAAAATCTCGATAATCACTTCTAACCGCATAGCTTCATATCCATGGAACTTTAAAACCTCTCTTCAACGGCCACATCTACATAAGCACCATACCAAGAGCAGTACCAACATCCAAGATACAAAAATAAACTAAAAGGAAAAGGAACACAACATATAACAAACTAAACAGAGTTAGAAAATTATGAGTATGTTTATGCTCATCATCCTTTCAAAGAATACCTGCTTCAGGATGACTTCTTGTTTACGGGCAACCGGTTGTGTGTGCCAGTTTTCTTCTGAGGAACGCTATTGTATCAGAGGCCCATGATGGTGGTTTGGTTAGGCATTTTAGGGTTGATAAAACTTAGCACTAGTTAATGAGAACTTTTACTGGCCGCAGATGGAGCTGGATGTGGTTGGTTTTGTTGGCAGGTGCAGGAAATGTCATTTGGATGAAATGTAAGGAAGTAATGCAGAATTGTATTCACCGCTTTCTGTTATAGCTGCACTATGGGAGTATGTCAGTCTTGATTTCAAGTTGGGGCTGCCACGCACACAACAAAATAAGGATTCAATTATGGTGGTGGTAAATCGATTTTCTAAGATGGCTTGCTTCTGTCCTACTAGCAGAACATTTGATGCTTCTCAGATACCTCGGTTGTTCTTTTAAGAGATCGTCAGGTTACATGGAGTGTCGAAAACGAACGCTTCTAATCGGGACACAAAGTTTGGCGCACTCTTTGAGGGTTGTTGGGCACCAAGCTACAGTTCAGTTCTTCACACCATCCGAAAACAAATGGACAGACTGAGGTAATAAATCAAAGTTTGGGAAATTTATTGGGTTGTCTGGTCGGGGATCGTCCTTAGCAGTGGGACTTGGTGCTATCTCAATCTGAATTTTCCTTCAATCAATCCATTAATCGTATTACTGGAAAGACCCCATTTGAGATTGTTTATGAAAGGAATCCATTGACGCGGCTAGATCTTGTGCAATTCAGAAACAGTTCAATGACCATGCAAAAGTTAATGCAGAGCAAATCAACCAGCTTCACTCTCAGATAAATGACAGAGTTAGCAGGCAGAATACAAAGTATAAGGAGCGGGTTGATCTGTTGGCCTCACTGGATCGGGAACGTCAAAGGCGAGTGGGAAAGGAAAGGCGATGTGCGGTGGTTGATGATGGTGGCTGTGAGTATGGTACCGATAAAAGAAACTTGGATTTGGTGGGAAATATCCCGTTTGTTTATTTTTCTTTTTATTGTTCTCTGCTCTATGATACAAATTCTATGCACTACAACCTGTGCTACTCAAAGGCCGAAGTAAACATGCCTCTACAAACAGTGCGGGCTTGTTTGTTAAACAGTGCGGGCATGGTGATGAAACGGTGCAGGTGTGCTTTTGGTATGCGGGCATGATGTCTGGTCAAAGATTACCGGCTCACATGATCGACGTCGAAAGCGTTTTGTTTTCCACAAAGGGGGTATGGGTACATTTGAGCAAGAATTATTTTCCTGCAGGGCGTGCTGGTAAGTTACGTCCTCGAACCGATGGTCCGTTCGGAGTCCTTGAGCGCAGGGAGAGTATAGCGTCTCTGAACATGCAATGTTGCCGACTTGTCTCCGTATCAGTTTGATGGAGATGGAGACGATCTGGAGGAGGTTGAAGACGAGTCAGATTCGAGAGCGAATCTTTCCGTAGCGAAGGAGGTTGATGCATAATGAAGTCAGTCCATAATTCATTGTTCACTGTTCAGGTTTTTTTGAAATCAAGAGTCACTATCTCGGAAAGCGATAAGACTTCACAGTTTCAAGTGAATCGGCGTGGGGATAAAAACTCAAGCATTTGGCCCTAATTTTGGGTGTTTTTTTACATCTTGAGGTCGTTTAGATCACTTTTTAGGCGTTTTTCGATTTCGCATTTATAAGTGTCTTGTGGCATTTTTGTAATTATCATTATTAGGGCTTTTCGACTCCTTATTTGAGTTGGTTTTCCAGCCGTAATCTGTATTACACATGGATCAAATATAACACAGAAGTAGAGAGCTTACAACTGACTAATATTTGTATAAGGTGAAAGACCAGAGAAGGTCATCACACTTAGGTGCAGCACTATAAAGCATATACATATCTCCATTTACAGTTCCAGAAATCACAGGACGTCATGGACGGGCATATTGTCCGCCGATCCATTCTGGAAAGAGCTGTTATTGGTCTTCATGCGACGAAGTTTCAATGAGTTTGACGGCTTGAATCCGTCAGAGTCAGGGCGAAACCTGATGAAACTATAGGACCATATGCCAAGCAGAGTGCCTGCTGGCGGTCCAACGAAATAAACCCAGAGCCCTTTGAAATATCTGCTTGCTATGGCTGGCCCTAGAGTCCTTACTGGGTTCATCGATCCACCTGATACCGGTCTGTCCCGTGCAAAAATAGTAACATACAAAAATATTTGCAAACAGAACTATTAGTACTATCCTTTTTGTTAATCTTGCTGTTCGCTGGCTCACAAGTACTATTATCTTTCACTAAGTTCCTACGACGCCATTTTCAAATAGTAGTTGTTTCATTTTTATTGCTAGCTTACCCTGCAAAGATGGAAGTAATGCACACTGCAGAGCCCACGGCGAGACCAGCTAGTTCTCCGACCTGTCCAAAACAAGCACATTACAGTTAATACTCGGGCCGACCATTCTATAATGACTTGTCTCAGGGCCGAAAGAATTTCTATGGATAAGAGGTGATGAGTGGATGCATTGTCAAGTTTCTCTTCAAAGGTCGAACTATCTATCGATGGAATAGGCTCCTCTGACTGTCAGATTACACGGTTGCTTCGCCGACATAAGTTAGAAGCTAAACAACTTACAGCCTTGGTATCAGTGGCAACGGCAGAGGTGACAAACATCATATTGAAAGTGACGGCGATCTCCATGACCAAGGCTTGAAGATCTGTTCCTGACGGTGAAGTCGTGCCTATATGCTGTACTGGGTCCAATAGTGCCTTCAAAGTGAACGACGCGCATATGGAACCTGTTAGTTGAGCTAACCAATAGAATGGCACCTGCACAATTCATGCGCGCAACCATGCCGTTTTAGTAAATATTCATCGATTCAACAATATTGGTGATCCTATTTTGTGGTGGTGAGTCTGTCAGTAAAAGATGGTTTAAAAAATTTTCCGGGTTTACGGGCTACTCAGTTCACCAAAGCAAATCCAGAAGGATTTCCTTTTCAGAAAAAAAAAAAAAAAAAAACAATATGGGTGATCCATTGAATGTGATCCACAGGGATATGTGAGAGCTCAATTTAATTGCATATAAGTTCCATGTTAATACGTTCATTGTCAGTTAATTAAGTTCGAGTAGGATTCTATGTTTGTGACATCCTAGCATCTATACATGTCAAATATTGTCCATAGAAATTCTAATAATAGAGGTCATTTCGTTCAAAATTAATCATTGTTCGAGTTTTGACTTAACTAGCAATGAGTCATTATCACCTCAATCAGTATTTGCTTACATCACATAGACCAAGTTATAGGGAAATATAACAATAATTTCTTCACAATTACCATAGACAAATCAAGAAAGTAAAGTAATTGCATGGGAAAAGAGGATTCTCAATTAATCTCGTGCATTATGCAATAGTAGCTAGCCCCACTGCTCATATAAGACGAATTCTTCATCTTATAAGTATTTATTAGAGAGTTCAACTAACATACTTTTCATTGGCTTAAGTGGGAGATTTAGTATTGCTAAATTATTCTTAGAATGTTCATTATTGGTTGGACAAACAGTCAAACTATCAACTTGTTTTGTCTAAAAACTGTTATGACGTATTTGGTTTGGTAAATGGTCTTATCCTATAATATTCACTAGTATGAAATAAAGCTTAGTAACTTAAATATTTTGAGGTATCAATGTTTGACTTCAGAAGAGGTGACAACATATTGCGTAATGTGTTGCCTCTGTATTTAAAAGCAAAAAGAAAAATTGTCAATTTGGTCTTGACATCAAACACTATTTTTCACAATAAGTTTATTGTAAGCTTAAGCTTACTTGTACCAAGATGAAATGAAGTAAGATAAGCTTAAAGGTACGATTCGTTGAGGAAAATGGCAGAGTGGCAGGCGAGACCACGAAAATCAAAGAAAAAGATAAATTATATAGTAAAAGTATTTATGTATGTATCGAAAAGCCTATAGGTTTTAAGAGGAAACATATCAAAAACCAATAAATTTTACATTTCGCCTATCGATAATGAAGTATCGAGCATAGCCATTATTAAATGATCACAAGTCAATAGATAAAACAATGAGATCGGAGAACGTATTCTGCATGCATGATCTCAGTTTGTCAATTTGCAAACACTTATGACTTTAGCCGCCATATATACTATATTACATGCGTGAAAATTATACGCAACCAAATAAAAAATTAGAATTAGGTAAATCTTCTGACAATGAATATTAATTTTCTGTATGATTGTAATTTTATAATGTAAGGTATACACGATTAAAACAAGAAACTGTACGATAAATGACCTCAGAGGACTCTAGTGGGAATCTTATGAAGTTGACGCCATCTTGTTATTGGTCCCATTTACTCTATAAACGCTATAATCATAGTGACATATTACAAATATGGTTCAACCTTGTCGCTTTTAAGACTTTATGGTGTATATATATGTCATAACTATACCGTCTCTCCATATGGGAAGACGAAGATGACGACAAATTAAGAGTGTATTGTTGTAACAAGTATATAAACTATAGATAATGCAGCCCAAGATTCTAATATGTTAATCTGTGATTTCTGTTGTTATTAACGAAGACTAAGATGTGTATAATCGCGATACCCACCACGCCTCGCTAAAGGATCATGTCTTTTTTAGTAATACAAAGGGTACCCTATATATATATATATGTATGTATGTATGTATGTATGTTGAAGCACTGTTTTTTCCATGAGCTGATAGTAACATAACGACAGTGAACCACTAGGTTTATTCACAGCCTGTGGAGATTATGAAGGGTCCTATAGCTCCATGCATCAAGTGTTTTTTTGTTCTTTTATCACTGTCATAAAATACTAACTAGAGTTTCTAATTGAGTTAACTGAGTTTTCTTTTTTGTCTTTAATTAACCTCTCTTTCCTTTTCATTAGTGATGCATGGTACATATACCAACCACACTTTCTGTTTCTATAGTTTTGTGTTTCCTTTTATTGGGTGATGGTGCATGTACCAATAATTCTCTCTCTATCTTTAAATTTATGATGTTGATTTTATATCATAAAAAAATTCATTATAAAATTTTATTTTACAAAATTATTGTTATCAAATTTTCATAGGAATCTTTTTTTAATGATATAATATCAACTAACATAATTGATTTTAAATCAAATATATATTTCAAACACACACACACACACACATATATATATATAAATACACACTAGAGCGAGAGATACTTTAAGCATTTATAAACTTGCACCCACTAAATAAAAGTTATAAAGCAAAACCACAAACCCATATAATCCCCTTTATGCAGAAAATGATAGAACATAGTATACGCAATTTCAAACCTTGTTATACAAAGAAAAAACTATTGTCCTCATCATTTCTGAACAAGTGTAGAACCCCTGGGAAATTATATTTATAATAAAATCAGTCTCCTGACCATATCTTATAAGATGTTACTGCAGACTATCTTTACATAAGTAATAAAAAGACGATCTCCTGACCATATATATATCTCTTAGAAGGTGCTAAACCCTATAGCTCCATGCATAAATGTTTTTTTGTTTTGTTGTTTTATTAAGTATAATAAAAGGAAGAGTTTTTTTTTATCGGTGCACCAACTCTTCTTGACTTGACCACTCAGACCTTAATCGAGAATATTGAAGTTGGCACCATGAAATGGCGGCGGTTCATGCACTCTCGTTCTATTGCTTTCGAACTTATAGCTAAGCTAATTCTAGTGGTCACTTCGATCCATGCACGTGTATATCAATGACCACATATATCAATTCGCTCGATCAAAATCTAAGATCCAAGCATCTTGTTCTCTTCATAACTTTTCCTAAGTTTATGTGGTTTACATACAAGGCACATGCATGATGGAATGGACCTAGCTTGACATTCTATATAGAAGTTCCTAGAGAATTCTGTGGATTGGGGAACATTAGAGCCTAGCTAGCACTTTAAGTTAATATCGCGATTGTGAGGTATATATTTAATTTCATGTCGATGCGATTCTATTAGACATGATTAGTGTAAATGACGTCGTAGAGAAATGCGTTGACGCCTCTTCATGATCGATAATGATATGACATGGTTAATATTAAGGATTATGGTGAGCTTGTAATCTTGATTAATTTGGAAATCTTGTTGTCTATGGAAAATAAGACAACATCGTACAACCAGCCTCAACTTTCAATGGTTCTATACTATTAGATAGGCTATAGCGAAGAAGACACGTACATGGCCATTTATTACGATAAATACCTACAGCCATGACTTCTACACAGTTAATAGAAGATATAGACAAAACAAGCGAAAAGGAGGCTGGCAGGGGTCAATTGCCGTTCGAGCCATGATGACCTCAAAATGATTCCATCAATTGCCATTATATATCAAAAGTTGAGACATTAATTGGTAAAAGTTCATAAATATGTCGTGTTGCTAAGTCCATTGTTATGATATCTTATCTAAGGTGGATTCTAGTTGGAATAATTGGCAGAGTGCTCCCCAAAAAAAAAAAAAAAAAAAAAAAAAAAAAAAAAAAAACCCAAAAAAAAACAGGTTCGAGTGCATCAATTAGTAGGGTCTTTGAAAACTGATATCACCTTTGATTCTATCTTGTTGTTTTCCCATGTATGGCCTTCAATTAATAATAAAAAGGTATCCAATGGAGAAAATTCAAATTCGAGATTGGCATTCCAAAGTTTGAAGATATAAATACTACCCTAATCTCCAAACTAGTTTTTTTTTTTCCTCTCTCAAACACTTGAAAAGTAAAACTAGCTAGCTCTATGACAGTAAAACTATGCTTCGAAAAGCGTTAATCTTATAACCTTTCTCTAGTTTCCTGCTCAACTCTCAAGGATCCAACAGATTTATGTTTTTAATATTTGATTACTCAAATGCAAACTTAATCAAGGCACTCGGCTATTGGGTAATAGGTATTGATTTTTTATGACAGTAGCTTGCCATTTGTTCCACGGCAAAAGTGCATTTAACCCATTAAACTTCTCACCCTTTTGTATACAACCTTTTTAACTTCAAAAATAGCATATAATCCCTTTTGATGGTCTTTATGGGAGGTTCTGTGAACCAAACAAAAAAAAAGAAGACTTTTCAAGGGCTAATATGCCAAATTTATGGAATTCTGTTCAAAGTATTGGATTATGTGGCTATTTCTAAAATTCGACGAAAAATCGTGAAATTACAAAGGGAAAAGATGCTCTTTATTCCACATTGTGATCATGTGCTTATTATGATCACACACAAATCCATCTATTCTGATTTTTTAAAGGTGAATTTCAAGGTACGTAATTTTCACCATGTACTTTTGTTAAGTTTTAAATTGATTCAAGAACATGTTATTTTCGTAAGTGTTTGATTTACAATCATAGCAATTATAGAGATAATATGTTCATATACTTATAGCCATATTGGATTTTGGGTCAACTAATTGGCTGGAGGAAGCAGAGCTCCACACATCCAGTTCATCATCGCTATCATCAACTTAAATGCTTTGTCTTTGTTTTTTCTCCCATTAGTCTTCTCTCTATAAGCCTACTACTCATGTTTTTCATATGAGAAAGCACCATAATGTTTATCATACTATCATGGTTCATGAATTCATATTTGGGATCAATTAATTAACTATGATCAGATAAATTCGTGATTCTTATTATTCAACTTCTGAAATTTTCGACAAAAATCTATTTACACAACAATAGATACAACAACTCAGAGTTAATTTTTATTTCCGTTTTATTTCGTATTAAAAACAATTGATGAACCGACTTAAAAAATGTTCAAAAAAAAAAAAAAAAAAAGAGAGGTCGCATATATATATCGACAAGTATCAAGTACCTGTTTCCATGGGAAGTGCCTTCCTGCAGCAAAAGCCAGAGTAACCGCCGGATTCATGTGGGCGCCGGAGATGTGACCAACGGCATAAATCATGACCGTGACGATAAGTCCACCAGCCATGGATGCTGCGAGCGGCGCAAGCTGGGTCGGGTCCTTGGCACTTATGGTAGCTGCACCACAAGTAACGAACACTAGCATAAACGTCGCCATCACCTCTGCCACTACCTTTTTGGTACCGATAACAACAAAAACCAATACGTTAGGTTGACAGCGTGCGAATTGTGTTCATTTTTATACAAAATTCACATGATCAATCGTGTTGGAAAATATTAGACATTTTTTTTAAAATACAAGAACTTATAAGCAAAGTTTGCTCTGGTTCACAGATTTCGTGACCGGAATATGCATGTCATGCATCGAATATGTATCTTTATGGATACATACAGACATATATATATATACATAAACAACCGTGAAAGAGAAGGCTCTTGCAGCTAGAAGAAAACTGTGTATCGTACCTTGCGGAAAAACTCGAGCGGATAATGATTGTTGAACCTAGTAATGATCGCGCTGGCTGTACGCCGTAGAGGAGTACCATCAGAGCCAGCTGATGTATGAAAATCGGCCATTTTGGTGTCTCAGCTGATCAGCTGCTCTGCTAACTAACTTTGAGCAGCTTTGACTCGGCGAGAAATGGTTAATTGATTTGGTCCTTGCACCATTCCTCTATTTATAGGCCTCTTGCTAGTGGTCTCCGTATAAATTTTGTATTTGTCTTCTTTTTTTTTTTTTTTTTTTTTTTTTTTTTATTTTTTT